>JACXVL010000053.1:210322-259074 GCA_014898675.1 Athelia sp. TMB
GTCGCTCTGGCAGATAGAGGTGGGAAGCAACCCACGAATGTCTCGGTGTCTGTGCTCGACTCCGCTCGGAAATGCTACGATCACTGGCATCGAACGTCGAACTCTTGCTTTCGTATCTTCTAGTCGACCTGTGGCTCTTAGACTCATCTAGCCTGCTGCATATGTACTAGATAACCCTTCAGAATCATCCAGCTATTAGATCAAGGGGTGCAGCTGATCAGATATGTGGCAAGGCATTCGGCGGTTCGTCTGGGGTGAGGTCCCCAGCACACGAGCGGAGACAAGATTGCTATTCAAAATAGACTGGTATGTGTTGGTTGCATGGTCAGCTTTGAGGCAGTTCTCAAAGGATGGTGATGGACCAGGTTCATATTGAGCTATTGCTGTTTAATGGTGAGTCCTGGGTCGACTTCTGCTGAGAATTTGTGCTCAAGTAGACATGGGCGGATAGTACTTCACGAACTGTGAGTGTTCTTACACATCCCCTAACATTATTTCATTAACCAAGCTCCAAAACAGACCTCGATCGCTCGAATGTCGCCAATGCCTACGTCTCCGGGATGAAGGAGGAACTCAATATGCAAGGAAATGATTACAACGTTGGTCATTTGGGCTGCACGGTCCGAATGCGTCTCTCACTGAAACTTGTAATCGAAACAGAAAATAAATACTATTTTTACCTGCGGGTACATTGTCGGCATGATACCCAGTAAGATTGGCAAACAAACGCTGCAAGCATACGACTAAGTGCTTTGGGGACAGATAATCTGATGCTCCAAGTCGTCTCGCCGAGGATATGGTTGCCTTCGATGCAAATTGTCTGGGGTGTGCTCACGTTTTGCACAAGCGTTGTTCATAATGTCGAACAGGTAACCTTTCCGATCATCAGCTTGTGAGAGACCGCAGCTTAATTCTTCTAGATATATGCTATCAGATTCTTCCAGGGGGTGGTGGAGGCCTCTACATTTGTTGGCACGCACTACATTCTTGGCTCCTGGTACAAACCTGGAGAGCTCGGCAAGAGGTCTGGCATATTCACCAGCTCTGGTCTTGCGGGGACCCTGTAAGCATGCAATTTTTTTTAGCATTGATCCACGCTTATGCTCTCCCAGCTTTTCCGGACTGCTCCAAGCTGGGGTGTACAAGTACATGATTTCCTCGTCCCTGCCATTTCTGGCCTCACGTCCTTGACAGAAATCTCAATGGTCACGCTGGTCGAAGCGGATGGCGATGGCTGTCAGTGCGCTTCACCCATGGAAAGACATGATCTGATGGGTACAAACGACAGGTTTATAATCGATGGCATTATAACGCTTCCCATTGCCTTGTATGGTTTCCTAGTGTTTCCCAACGTCCCAGCCACTACCAAAGCCTTTTACCTCTCCGAAGAGGTGCGCCTACGGTCTCGTCCTCGTCCTCGCAAAAAACTCATAAAGGGGTTCAGGAACGTCTCTTATCTTCGAGCCGTCTGAGCTCCGACACCGAGACCCATCACTTGTCTTGGAATCTCGCGCGGCGAGTCTTCAGTAAGTGGCGTTGGTATGCATGTACACTGCTGGTAGGCATTTGAGCCTGTTGTTGCCTGAACCCAGCTGAACCTCAGCAGTTTGCCATCTCAGGTGAAACGGAAAGCTTCGGCTCAAACAACCTGATGGGCCAGTGGCTCAAAGCCATCGGCGGGTACACCGTCGAACAGATAGGCGAGTCCTGGTTCTCTTTGCGACCACATGTTCGCTGACCTAGTCACAGACAACTATCCGAGCGGTGTAACGGCCTTCGGCATCGTCTCGACCCTTGTCTGCGCGACGTGGACGGACTACACGCGCGTCCGGTGGCCGGTGCTGGTCTACATGTGCGCTGCGTGCACCATTGCATCGATTTGCATATTAGTGTGGGGGAGCCCTGTCGGGCTGAAGTTTTTCGCGTACTGTGAGTGGCTGCTGGTGCATACTGCGTGAGATACTAACGCGCCTCGGCAGACCTCGCAGGAGCCTCGTACGCAGGCCAAGCGACCACCTTTGCGTGAGTGCACGCTCTTCTCAGTAGCTGCAGTTGCAATAACCTTTCCAGCTGGGCGAACCAGATCTGCGCGGACGACAGCCAGGAGCGCGGCATCGTGCTCGCCTCCATGAAGTAAGTCCTTGCATCTTGTGCCCGCCCTCACCTGCGAACAGCTAATGCCATTCAGCATGATGAACAACGCGGTCAACGCGTGGTGGCCGCTCCTCTTCTACCCCGCGACGGACGCGCCGCGCTTCCGCAAGGGCATGATCGCCATGATCTGCACATGCGCCGCGACGCTCGGCGCGACGTGGCTCGTGTGGTTCCTCGAGCGGAGGGAGTGGCGTCTGCACGGAAAGCCGGGCGAGCGCACACCCTCGGACGACCGCATTCAGGACAGCCCAGACGCAACAGAGTCGGCGGAGGCCAAGCAAGACGGCGAGAAACGCAAGAGCGACAGCTCGCAGGAGGCTTAATATACATTTGTGCAATTTCGACAGTTTGAATAAATAACAATAGTATGCTTTTCACATTCGGGCATCCTGATGCCCAATTAAGTGTGCACTGCACTGTGCACCGGGCACAGGCAAAGTCACGGAACGGCGGACCAGCGCACACACGTGGAGATAAGTAACGAACGACTGGGTCTATGATTGAGATATCTACGAAGAGCGGCGCGCGCGGGGTGGTGTGCAATATCTGGTACCCGCGGCGCGGGTATATGGGCTGGGGGGTATGCTGATTACGCGTTGGCAATCTAAAGCGCATCAGCTTCAGCATTAATCTGCATTGAAAGAGTGGGCCCACTAACCTTGAGAGCGGCGGGGGCGGGCTCGTACGCAAGCGTGCTCGCAATCCCGTTGTACGCGTCCTCATCCGAGCCGAAGTGGTCGGGGAGCGGCGGCGACGCGGGCAGCTCGCCCATCTGCGGGTCGAGCGTGCGCGAGTGCGAGCTCAGGCGCCGCCCGGCGCGCTGCGAGTGGTCCGACGACGAGGGCGGCGAGCTGCGCACCGCGGCGGCCGGCGGCAGCGCGGGGTTCTGCTGCCCCTCGAGGGTGTACACCGGGTTGGGCGAGGGCGGGGGCTGCGGGGAGCGCGGGGGGACGTACCCAGGCTGCGGCGAGCGCGGGGGCGCGTAGCCCATGTTCTGCTGCTGGTACTGCTGCTGCTGCGGTGCGTAGCCTGGCTGGCCGGCGGGGAAGGGCACCTGCTGGGCGTACGTGCCGCCGTACCCGCTGGCCGCGTAGTCGGCGGCGCGCACGGGCATGGGCGGGACGGGGTACCCGCCGGCGGCGTAGCGCGCCTGCGAGTGCCCGCTGCCGCTGCTCGCCGCGCGGCGGAGGTTGAGCGCCTCCGTCGAGCGCTTCTCCTCGTCCTCGGGGCCGTCGGTGAAGCGCGTGTGCAGGCCGGGGTCGAAGTCGACCGCCTCGCGGTCGAGCGTGCGGCGGCGCGCGGAGCGGACCCACACCACGCAGATCAGCGCAAGGATGATCGCGCCGATGATCCCGACTGCGGCGAAGACGCCGCTGGAGAGGGGCTTGTTCTGCAGGAAGGACTGAGAAGCACCTGAGACGGGACTAGCGGACGCAGAAGGAGATACGGTGGCTGTGACCGTGGTAGCAACGCCAGTAATGGTCGAAGTTGACGGAGGAGTGCTGGTCGGCGAGGGGACGACGGCCGGGGGAGTAACCGAGGTACTGGGTGGCAGGACCGAAGACGAGGACGAGGTAGGGCTGATTATTGAGGAGGATGAAGAACTAGTAGTACTCGAACTCGAACTAGAGCTGCCGGAAGCAGTCAGTACACACACGGAGCTCCGCAAATTTCAACACACTCACGATACAGACGTGGACGATGAGGACGAGACAGTGCTGGAACTGGAGCTGGAACTGGAAGGTGATGTTAGGGATACAGTTGGGGTTGAAGTGGGTGAAGAATCAGACGGTGTTGGTAGGAGTGCGCTTGTGAAGCCGCCGATGATGGAGCCCAAGAGGTCCGTGGTTGAAGCGGTCGCCGTGGACGAAGAGTCGCCTCCTCCTCTGCAATGACCATGAGCTCCGGTGGCATCTCATGCGAATGGATAAAACTCACAGAATACCTCCCAAAAGTCCCTGCCTCTTGAGGATGTCGCGATGGTCCGCTATTGAGCCATGCATTGAGGAATGTAAAAGAGTGGAAGGTTTGGTCAAGCCAGTGTTATGGTGTTTTGTGGATTTTCGAACGAGGACTCAAACGCGAAGGATGAGTTGAGAATGTAAATGAAAGAGAGAAGGAAAGCTAAAGCAGCTAGATTAGATTCCCACTCCACATTTAGCACCCGACCCGAAGCATTCCGCCTGTCACCATCACGACGCACCGCGCAGGACGTCGCAATGCAAACCATGCCCGATTTGATCATCACTGGTGCTTATATGGTAATTTCGTCTAATCACTTCCGTAAATTCGACGTAAATTGCCCGATTTTTAGCCTCTAATCAGCATCTCTTACTCCACATACGTGGCGTGAACGCACAATTAGAAAATGCCAAGACCTATATCCAGCCGTTTAGGACTACGAGCATCCATATCAATAGCTCAAAAGATAGTAGGTAGCCTTCCTTGTCTGATCAAGAAATGTATCTTCCAGCATGATAGGATCGCTGGCATGCACTTTGTCGCGGACGGATCACCAGCGCGACCTTCGCAATCTTCTGCAGTGTGATCACAACCAAGGGGCAGGCGCCGGAGCATTCCGTGAAACCATGCCCCCCCCCTGGTCGTGGGAATGTGGCTGTGCGACGCGCGAGCCACCGTCTCCTCATCCCACCCGTTTGTCGATTACAATGGCGTGGATGGTCACATTTTATAGAGTAGAATTTGATGTTAGTCTTAAATTGAATAAATTGAGAGTAAAAGCGCAATATTTAGATTCATTTATGGCGCAGATTAGGGAGTGCACATATTCTGGGAAACACTACATGTAAAAAGGGAACACAACCGAGCCCAAATAATCTCAGACTTGCTTGAAATCAAACTTTATATGTGTAGAGTACTCTCTGGCAAATATTCTTCGAGTTGTGACAGTACATGTTGCAGCTGGCAGCTTTGATATCTGAGTGGTAGAGTGGCAGGTGCTGTGCGGATGGCAGATGTGCTGAAATTTTGAGAAATTGATTCAAATATGCTAGTTTACTTGATGAATTTGCTCAGCAGCGCATTTGTGTTTGATCAAGAAGCAGCTTGAAGACAATTAAAGAGCTTGTAGAGGAGGAACATGTGCACTCCCTAATCTGCGCCATAAATGAATCTAAATATTGCGCTTTTACTCTCAATTTATTCAATTTAAGACTAACATCAAATTCTACTCTATAAAATGTGACCATCCACGCCATTGTAATCGACAAACGGGTGGGATGAGGAGACGGTGGCTCGCGCGTCGCACAGCCACATTCCCACGACCAGGGGGGGGGCATGGTTTCACGGAATGCTCCGGCGCCTGCCCCCTGATCACAACCATTCACATGCGACTCGGTAGCAGTCAACCTCACGAGTATAGCATCGCGATGGTAGTGATTCGCGAGGTCCAAGAAATAATACAGGCCAAGTAATGATACAGCGATGTCTACTGCGTCGGGGTGCCAGGAGACCCATACCGCTCGCCTGCCTTGCGCTCCATGATCTCGCGCAGGGGCCCCAGGAGCCGCGTGAATGCTGGCGCGTCGAGGGCAGCAACCTTGAGCTTCGGCGCCGATGTACCCGTGCGCACTACGGCGGATACGGTGGCTGCGCGTGGCGCACGACGCAGTAGTGACAACTCTGCGCACCAGGTCAGCCGAGCACACACAACAGCGAATGAGACGCGCACCTCCAAAGTAGTTGCCCTTTTTGAGGAGCCCAACCTCCACCTCCCGCCCGTCCTCCGTCTTCGTGACGCGCGCCTCGCCCTCCTCGACGAAGAAGAACGTGTCGCCCATCTCGCCCTGGCGCACGACCGCCTCGCCGTCCGCGTACGTCGTGCTCACGAGCGCGTCCGCGACCTTGCTGCGCTCCTCGGGCTGCAGCGACGCGAGCAGGTCCACGCCCGCGAGGAACTGCTCGTACATCGTGCGCCGGCGGTGCGCGGCCTTGAGGATGATCGTGCGGAACGTGATGCGGTCGAGCGCCCACAGCGTCGCACGCTCGACCGCGAGCACCGTCGCCGCGCGCGGGTGCCCGTACATCAGCGCGAGCTCGCCGAACGACGTCCCCGGCGCGCACTCCGCGACCTTGCGCCCGAACTCGGGGTGGTACCCCGGCTGCACGAACGTCTCCTCCGCGGGCGTCGGCGCGGGCGCGTCGGTGAGCCACGCGGGGGGCAGCGGCTCGGGGCGGATGAAGCAGTGCAGCAGGCCGTGCTCGACGACGTAGAAGTACTCGCCGACGTCGCCCTGGCGGATGACGACCTCGCCCGCGGCGACGGGGCGCTCCTGCATCGCGGCGAGCACGCCCGTCTCCTGCTCCTCGTCGAGGTCGCGGAAGATGAAGTTGTTCGCGATGGCGGCCTTGATGCGCACGAGCTGCGCGGGGCTCTTGGGGTGCACGGGCAGAGGCTCGTCGGTCGTGCTGTCGACCACAATGGACTCGGCGGAGACGGACGTGCGGCGCGCAAAGATGGCTGCTGTAGGCGGGTGCAGATAGTCGCCAGGATTGTTGGCGCTGCCGCCAAAGGACTGCAGCGGCGAGGGCCCGTCTGCGCTGAAGCCGGGGTAGGAGCCGAGCGCGTTCATGGTATGTGGGGATGTGGGTGGGATGTCGCGCATGTCCATGGTGTATGTAGATCGGACGGGTGTGTTTAGGTCACTCGAATCATACAAGAGAGCGTTGCCAGGGATATTGAGGGTGCCGAATGGGCTTGCGCCGAACGGGCTTGGGGATATCGACTCACGCATGGACGACCGTGGACGCGATATGGAGTGCGTAAAGGGCGATACAGATGCGCCTGCACCGAGGGGGTTATCATAGTAGAGGTCCGTGGGGACATCGCGAGAGAAGGAGGTGGATCGTTCTGCGAGGGAGTCGCGGGTGCGAGTGCGTTGCTCCTCCAGTCGAGACTGGCACCAGTTTGCACAGAACTGAAGAGCATCTTTTGGCTGTGCGCGATTGGCGTCGCGGGTGAGGTCCTCGATAAGGGCGTCGAACGTCGACATGGCCGGTTGGGAGAGAGATACAAGGCGCAGCCAGCTGCTGTACTAGCGCAAGCGAACCCGACGCGATCACATCAGGGCCAATATGCCTTTTGAAGAACAAAGGGCAGCTCATTACTGATCTTCCACTCACATCCAGTCTTCTGCATCCCATATTCAATTGCAATCAGAAACGAGACAGTTGTAGAGACAGTTGTGCAAGCAGTCGTGCTTTTAATTTCCCTATGGGAAGATAACTGTTGTACAAGCGTGTTCACAGCTTCTTGATGAAGATGTGCCAGCGGTCTCACCCTCCATCAACTGGAAAAGTAATTGAATACTCAAGAATGATACATATTATCCTATTCTGCACTATCCTGTACTAATCATCAACCCACTCTCCGCTGCGTGCCCGTTCAACATAGTCCTGCACCCACTTTGGCCGCCGAGCATGTGCAGCAATCAGGTCTGCCCGCACCGCTGCCACCCGCTCCCGCTCCGTCCTCTCCACAGTCGCTGTAGTCGCTTCTGCACTCTCCGCCCCCGCCTCACCACTCTCAGCAGGCGTGGCATCCTCAGCCACCGCCTCCGGCTCCCGCTCCCGTGCATTCGCCTCCGTCCTCAGCCGCCCCTCGCGCTGCCTCAGCACCACCCGCCTGCGGTCCCATACGGCAGGGTGCAGCGTGAGCACCAGCAGCGTAAAGAATGTCGTAATCTTGTGTGCAATTGTCGGCGGCGGCGTGGGCGGCATCCGTGCAGAGGCGGCGAGCGCCTGCGCCTCGGTGGGGATGTTGATGTTCGCGAGCGCATCGAGCACCGAGTCGAGGTGCGCCGCGTGCCGCACCGCCGGCCGGCGCGCGCCGTTCTGGTTCTGCGCCGGGGCACCCGCCTGCTGCTGCTGCCTTGCGACGGCCCCGTCCTGCCCCGCCTGCGCCGGCCCCGCGCCCTCCCTTGCCGCGCCCTGCCCCGCGCCCTCCGCCGCCTCGCGCTCCGCCGCGCCGTTCAGCGCCGCGCGCAGCGGGCCCCACGCCTCGTACACGATCCACGCGCCGACGAGCAGCCCGAAGAGCGGCTTGCGCGCGGGGCTCACGAAGTACACGAGCAGCACCGTGCGCAGCGCGAGCATGAACAGCGGCGCGAGCAGCGCGCGCACGGGGATGTCCACGCGCATGTTCAGCGCGAACTGGCGCTCCGCGCGCGCGGGCGGCGCCGCCGCGGCGCGCAGGGGCGGGAGGCCGAGCTGCTGCAGGAGCTGGTTCACCTCGCGCGGGACCGCGGTGAACGCGGTGGTGGTTGATGTGGTGGTCGCGTGCGAGGGGACGGGGAGGATGAAGAGGGGGAAGGTGTGCGTGAGGACCTTGAGCGCGTGCGCCTGGAAGGGCGTGGGCGTCGCCCCGGGATTCTGGAGGCGCAGCGATGCCCCATCCCTAGTGGTAGCCGTTAACTCTAAATCACTGCATATAACCAACGCAAACACTCACTCTGCAACCACATACTTGACCCCCTCCCCGAGCGAGCTGAGCATCACCCCGTCCTGATCCACTCCGGGGTAGACCTCATCGAGCACGCCCGGCCAGGCATACCCCGCACGCGCGAGTACGTCGACCGCCGCCGCGCGCCCCGGGACCATCGCAAAGCTGCGCACGCGGCCCGTCGTGAGCGCATTGATGGCGTTTTGGTGCGCGGTCATCACCCACGCCATGGGGTGGTGCTCCGGGATGGGTGCGGGCCCGCTCGCGGGGCGGGGCGACTGCCGCCCTGGGGCGAAGTACGGCGGCTGCGGGGCGGATTGCGCGGGGGCGAAGGGCGATGGGGGTGCGGGCACGCCGGGCGCGGCGAGGTTGGGGGGTGCGCCGGGCAGCACCGGCGCACCGGTCGTCCACGCTGCGGGGTTCACAGCGAGGTGCACCACGCGCGAGTCGTCTGCGGTCTATCGGGCACATCACACACATCGTCAGTTCGCCAAAGTCATCGCACCCACGGACGGACGCAACGCACCTTCCACACATCCTCCACACGCTCCTCATCGGCGAGTACTCGCCCGCGCCAGATGATGCGCTGCCCGTCGGCGCGTGGGGCGCCGGGGCAGGTGCGGGTGATCTCGCGCTTGAGCTCGGCGACGGTGTAGGCGGTGGGTACGGCAACGAGGAAGGAGCGCGAATATGCTGGGAGCTCAACGCGCAGTTCGACGATGGACATGGATGGCGGGTTCAGGGCCAGGGGGAGCGGAGGAGGTGATGATAGCGTCTAAGGTGGCAAGCTGGGTGTAACGTGGAGGTAGGCCGTGGCGGTGCAGGCATAGTCATCTCTTTGTCATTCATGTTCAAATGTCGAATATCCTACAATTGCATACAATCCACTATCGTACAGACAAGTAAAATGATGAAATCACGATGATATCCAAAAACTGCTTATTTCTTCGGGACATCTACCGTTCTCCCCTCCCTTGCACTCAAATGCGCAAGCTCAATTATCTCAATCACCGCCGTCGACTCCTCCCACTTTACCGCCTGTGGAGTTCCATGCCTGATAGCAGAGGCTAAGTCCCTAAACAAGTTCGCCTGGCTCCCCGGCTCATCGCTCGGCCACCTACCCCAATTTCAGTCATACCCACAACTACAAACACGAATTCCACTCACGTCGACCGCTTCACAGACACCCCGTCCGCCTCCAGCGTCTCCAGCACGCCCCACTGCGCCTCCGGCTCCAGGCCAAACTCCGCCTCGAGGAACCCCTGCGGCGCGGGCATCGCCTTGAGCTGCTCCTCCTGCACGTCGATGCCCACCTTCGTCAGCGTGCCCCGCGTCCCGCGCACGATGTAGCGCGGCTGCGGCGCGCGCACGGAGAGCACGTGCGAGCGCAGCGTCGCGAGCATCGGGTGCGGGAACGCGGAGCCGGGCGCGTAGTGCAGGAGCAGCGTGAACTGCGCGCGGTTAGCCTGGACTCGGATATGCATATGAGAATAGGGGGGCTCACGGTGTCATCGACTGTCGGCGCGCCGATTCCGCGCACGTTCTGCAGCACCGCAGTCAGCTTCTCCGGGCGCCCGAAGAGCTGCAGCGCCTGGTCGATGAGGTGCGCGCCGAGGTCGTACGTCGCGCCTGCCGCGGGGAGCGGCTCGTCCTTCCAAGATCCTTTCAGCGCCGGGCGATAGCGATCGAATCTGCCGCCGTCGCGTCAGCCAAGGTTGCGAGAAGAAAGTGGACTGGTGCTTACACAGATTCGAACTCCGTAACCGAACCAATCGACTGTGGGGAGCTGTCGGGAAGCGCGAGCAGCTTGCGGAGCGCGAGGAAGTCCGAGTCCCAGCGGCGGTTCTGGTAGCCGTACAGCACGAGGTTCTTGGATCGGGCGAGCGCGCCGAGCTCCTCTGCCTCTGCGACGGTCGCGGTGACCGGCTTGTCCACGAGCACTTTTCCAAATTTCCGTTAAAACTGGCGCAAAGCAAATCAAAAAGCGCGCGCACCGTGCTTCCCAGCCTCCAGTGCCGCCTTCGCAAACGCATAATGCGTAGAATTAGGTGTCCCGACTACCCGTATGCGTTAGATTCATCCACCACAGCATTGCCTGACTCACCGATGACCAGCTCGACGTCCTTGTCCGCGAGCACGGCCTCCAGCGTGCGCTCGATCTTCGGCGGCGCGACGCCAAAGCGCGCCTGCACCTTGCCGCCCTCCGTGGCCGGGTTGCGCTCGAGGACGGAGTGCAGCACGAACAGATCGGGGAGGCCGAGCACGTACGGGACGTGGAAGGTGAGCCCCGCGAGGCCGACGCCGAGGACGGCGGTGGCGATGGGCTTGATGGTCATGGTTGGGGGGTTTTAGATGGGTTGGGTGGATTTGGGTGGTGCTCGGGAGTCGGAATACATAGCAATCTCAAATGGCGATGACTGATGGTCTCCCACAGTCATCGCACCAGGAGCCTGAGGGAAGATAGTCGTTCCCTAAGTCCTTATGGACCAGATGACTGGACTCACTGGAGGCAGCGGACCGGGACGCGTATTTTTCGCCAAGCCCCTGAGCACGCGCTGTCACTTGTCGTTTGCATCCTTCACCAGGCACCTCTACTACTCTTCGAAGCTGTTGTGCGTGAAGTCTGCGAATACAGATAGGTTGAGCATGATGTATTTCAGTGGCAAAAAGCAACAAGTCAAAGAGCTTTCTCACTTCTCAGACTGGTGGTTGTGGACATGGTCACGATACTCGCTTGATACTGGTCGCGAATGCGATCAAGTCATCAAAGCCACTGGTGGCTAAGGCAAAGCACGTTTTCAATCTCCATTCTTTCTGCATCAAATAAAGTCTCACTTGGAACTGACTCAAATTCGACTCAAAAGCTATTCACCTCGGCCTTAATCTGGCTTGGCATTAGGACGTTTTCGCACTGAAAGTTCGTGGCTAGGAAGACTTTGTATTTGATCAACCCAATCGCACCATCCTCTACTACAACCATAAGCTGTACTCGCAGCCTCCTACCAGATGCCCGGGCCAGAAGCCTCTCTCGTCACCAACGGCTCCTCCCCACGCTCTAAGAAAGACCTCAAGAAAGACCTCGCCGAACTCGTACGTCATCATCAAACATCACCCCGTTGCCATAACTGACTCGAAGATGTCGACAACAGCAAGAGTTTGACTTGTTGGGCGCAACATCTGAGAAACCCGTGGATACCAGTGGGCACCATGAGATGCTCACTGCACCCCTACTAACAAGAGGCGCGTTCGTCCTGGCAAAGAAGCAGAATGTCAAAATGCAATACGGTGTACTTGGTGAGACATTGGCAATATGGTGAGAGTCTTTCAGCCCAGGTTCATGGCCCCATTCTGACCGGCCTCAGCCCAGGAACTTCGACGGATTCTGGAGACCGTCGAGTGTATTTGAATACCGTAAGACCTCAATGTTCGATGTGATCTCTGCATGAAATCTTGCTTACCAGAACGCCCCCTTCTCGGCCGTGGTATGTGGTGTTCAAGGTTCCGGAAAATCGCATACAATCGCATGTATGCTTGAGTCAATGTTCATACCCAATGTTGCTGCCATAGGGTCTCTAACGAAGCCCCTTTGTGGCTTGATTTTGCATCTGGGGGAAGGGGGCCCTCACTCGCGGCCATCTGAAGTGGCTTGGCTCGCATCATCGAGTCGCGCTGGAGTCCGGCCACCGAGCATCAAGGTGTATGTATCGCCTTCGTCGTTGAGGACCATGCGGGCCGTCTACGGTGCAATCGGCGGCAACATTATCGTCGAACCTCTGCTGTTTGAGGAAGCAGAGCTGGATGCCCACGCATTTCTGGGGATGATGTGCGTGTCGATGTCAGAGGCTCCGCCCCTCTATGTTCAAACTATGCTCGTGCGTTTCTCGAGTTGAGACATATGTTCGTTATCCTGACATGGTCGCAGTCAATCTTGCGGGAGCTAGGAGAGGATTATACTTACCAAAAATTCAAAGAAACGCTCAACGTCAAGAAGAAAAATTGGAATCGTGCTCAGCTGTCTGGGCTACAGCAGCGGCTTGCTCTTCTGGAGTCGTTTTTGGCGAAGAACTCGCGTTCCGCTAAGAGCTCGCGATTCGCTGCGGGGCAAATAACCATTGTGGATTTATCTGACCCTTTCATCGATGCAGGCTCAGCATGTGGGCTATTCGAAATCATTACTCGTCTCTTCGTCCGTGCAGATGTGAAGACCGGCAAGGTGCTTGTTGTAGATGAGGCTCATAAAGTACGCGCTTCGTCGGCTTCTACCCTGTTGGCGGTCAACGCTGACCCCCATACGCCAGTATCTTGCGGACAATGAGAGCGCCGCTGGACTTACAGGTACTCTACTTGAACTGACCCGCGAGCAACGCCATCTCGCGATGCGCGTCATCATCAGCACGCAAGGTGAGACCTTTGATTACCTGATACAAACTCGGACCGTAATATCTCTGCAGAGCCCACGATTATACCGCCGACGGTATTCGATCTCTGCACGATCGCGATAATGCACCGGTTCTCATCGCCAACCTGGTGGAAGGCACTGTCGGCGCACGTCAGTGCCGACATCTCCTCTGACGAAGCCTTTGACAAGGTCTTGCGTTTGCAGGTGATGTGTATTGCTGGCACTTTGGCGATCCGGTATTGACAGGTCTGTTCTTGGCAGACTGGCGAGGCCCTGGTCTTCTCCGCGACAGGTCTCGTAACTCTCCAAGGTCAGAATTCGGCCGTCCATGCAGAGTTGGAAAACCTTGGTCGGCGATACATGGTTATGAAAACGAGGCGCCGAGTAACCAAGGATGGAGGAGCCTCCATACTGGTGGTTTAGGGCAGTCCTGTACATTATTTTCCACCATCTTCTTGTCATCCCCTGTACCTTATTTACTTTCGCGTCGGCACAATTCAATATCTGTCAGGAATCTTACAGTCAGCAAATGATTGAACCGGGCAGCTTATCGCCGCAAGATAAGATTGACAGATATACAACAATAGTCGAGTGGGAGAATACACGAAGCTCATCTAAGTAATTGGAAAGTGAAAGAAAATGTGATCAACTTCCTCCATATTTGTTGAACTGCCATGGGTATTGGACCATAAGGTCTCTCAGGTACGCGATTTCGGTTTGCCTAAACGTGTCGTTGGACAATTCCAGCGTGTCGCCGGGGTCCAACAGGGTCAGCAGCAGTGGCGAATCCCTTGTATACTTTGGCCAGGCGAGGTCACTGCCCCCGCTGGGGTCAAGGTCGTTTACAAAGCGAATCATGTAATTGACGAGATTGTTGTCCGAATTATAGATGGCCGTGTTGTCAGATGAATGATACTTAAACTAAAATCAGACACCGTTTGGTGGAAAGCGAATATAAACATGAAACCCTCACCGATCCAAACAAAGGTAATTCTTTGAATCGCTGGTATGCTGGAGAATTCGTTTGCAGGTCAGGCTTTCTGTTCATACCAATCTCAGGTGCTGTGAGGCTAACCGTAGGACCAGACGTTTTGTCTGTCTGCCAGAGCGTCGAGGAAATATCTAGAGGCAAATGGACATGTTAACATCGCACAATAATCATAGACAACTCGGGAGACAAGTACCTCTTGGGTGCTTGGAAAAACGCATCCCCTGTACTGAACTTAGAGCATTGATCGCTATTGGAAATTCTTTTGTATCATACCGATAAATGCCTGCCCGCAATTAATCAACTACCCACAATAATCGAACAGTGTTTTGCACTTACCGCAACCCTCTTGTATTCGGGGTTCGCTGCGTTTGCTTCACCGGTACCAAAAGGGGAGCCCAAAGTGACATTGGCAGGATAATATGCCAAGATCTGGTCAATGACATTTGAGGGCGCCTCTGGGAACCAATCATTTTGCACAGATGCCCGGAATTCCGCGTCGGTACTAAAATACAATGATTAGAATATGCGGCTCAGATCTGACCAAGGGCATGCTCATACCTGATGTTACCAGCTGATGTAAAAATAGTGAACAGGGTACCCTCGTCATCCACACAGCCTGGGATATGCGTCAGACACGAGTTAGCAATGAAGGGTTTTGAATTACCATTTATTACAGGAATGTTGGCGATCTTTCCGGCTGCGATAAGGTTCAAAGGATTGTCTACCAAGAATATCCCGTCCACTCTTGGTGGCCATGCAATGGAAAGAGGCTAGGCCTTCTGTCAATGCACGAATATTGATAAAATCACTCAGCACTCGCCTGATACACGAGGGAAGCCTCCATAGCAGCGGTGTAATTAGCGTAAGGTACTGTCCGCAAGCAGGCCAATTTATCTTCAGCCCCCTGGCACCCGGTGTTGCTGACGAAAGCATCGAAACATTCTTGTCCGAGTGAGATGTCGCCTGTGGGAAAGAGGGATCCGGATTCGATGAATGCAGCACGAAAGAGTCCTCCAGGATCGCCGTTGTTTGCCAATAGATGTAGCCCAACAGATTGGGCGCCCGCACTTTCGCCCCAGCTTCGGTGTGTCAATGTCAGCAACCCTGATCGAGGCACAATTGATACACGCACATGGTCACTTTTGTTGGGTCGCCGCCAAATTGTCTAATATATCTCTGTACCCACCGCATGGCTTCGCGTTCTGATGAAAGATGGTTAAAGATTTTCAACATGGAACAGGAATTACTTACGATCCTGCAAACCCAGATTCCCAAGCCCCGCATCTTTTATCTCTCGGCCTGGCAAAAATCCGAATGCTGACATGCTTTTGATCTATTTCAGTATTACAGATACACGGATCGATTCGCGACGACATACCGATAATTTGCACTGACAAAAATCACGGGCTGGCCCTGCACGATTGAGTTGTTCACGATGGGTGAACCATCATAGCTGCATGCAAAGTTAGAGACTTTACGACCGATGTGGTCTTGATACATACAGAGATGTGCCTCCAGTTTCGAAATCGCCACCATATATCCACTGCGAGAGATAGATTATTACTCTGTGGATGATACGCGAAACAATCACTTGCCATGAGAACAGGGAGACCTGAGTTCGCAGTCACATTGGCAGGAGTGCTGAGTGAATGATTGAGAATATGAGACGAACAATTGCAAGACTGGCATTAAGCGTGGCCGACTGTGAAACTCACATCACCTGATAATTACGAGTATCTATAAGTTTGATGCCGAGGCGTGAGGTGTGTTTATTTGCTTACATTGATTGTCAAACAATCCTCGCTGTCCGTTTCGACGGCGCGAGTTAAATTTGCAACCGAAGGCGCGGGGATAGTGGGAGCAGGAGACGTGCCACTGTTCTGGGTACATGATGGCCCGAACGAGGTTACGATGGCGCTATCACTGGCATTGTACTGGCTAAATGGCTGAGGTTGGCGGAGCCGCAAGTCACCGATGCTGCGCGTTGCTTGAGCAAGAATACTATTGGTCAAGGCGATCTTACTTACGGTGCTTGAACGTATCGCAACCCGAGAAATTGAGATATCTGACCGTCACTCTCTCCGGTGAAGGTTGCCTGGTCCAGAGTTACCACTGGCGAAGATCTACGGATAGGGATACCAGCAGACACCGCTAGCTGAAGATGGAAAGCAAGCTGAATAAGAATGGAAAGAAGCATCTGAAACTGCTAGGCCGCCTAGAGAGAGCCGTTGGCACTTCGTATTTATATGCCTGATCATATATGATGCACAAGTCCAATCAGAGTTGCCACAAAGTCTTCCCGAAACAGGGCCTGAGTCAAGTGGCGGGCCGAGCAGTACATATGTCATTGGTCAAACCTAGATCAAAGAAGAGACTTCACATGCTGCTCGCAAGGAATTTGCGGATGTAAGTCGAGGCTGTCAATGCAGGACACCAGCCCCTGATCCCGCCGCACCGCGGCAGCCGTCGGGCTGGGCGGCTTTAGACCCATGCCGAACGGCATTAGGGGTGGTGTCAAAGGCATTTTCAACATGAATGCACCTGAAATAATCAGATAGTGAGGGGCTGATAGATCAAGATAAACAGCCCCGTTGGAAACTTCAGTGGAACATGCATGGCGAATCTGGCATCCAACAACGGGCGCTAAGCTGTTATCATCGTTGAACGCCGAAGCCGCCGGCAAAGTCCGATTCCAACTGAAATCCTTTCAAAGCCAGGTGTGCATGCTGATAAAGTGACCTAGACTCTATAGACAAATCGCAGAGTATATCTCCCACTAGTATTAACGCCAACGAGAAGGCCAGAAATGAACTGCACCGAGTGATGTTTGATGAAATCGTGCCAGTGCCCGACATTTAGGATCTGCAAGCGTCACTCCCGCTTTTTCTTCAGAGCCATATAGCGATAGCCTAAAATAACCGGTCATACGTGGACGGTCGAGGTCTCAGAGATAAAATATATACCCACCTGTAGGCTGTCGTTTACGGATCACGAATGAAGTAAAGTATTTGCATATTACCTGCCGCTGCTAGCCGACATTAAGAAGGTTGTTTTCGTGTTGACGTGGCTCGATAGTGCCTGAGTCTATCGTACTCGCCATGAGGATGAAACGCAACCTTTGGACAGTACCCTGAACTGCGGAAAGTCAAGATATGGAAATAGACGCTGCTTGAAGGTGGAAGTCAAGCTGGATAAGAATAGAAAAGAGCAATGAAACCTGCCAGAGCATTCTGGAAAGTGACTGGCTGGATGAATGGCGTTTATCTGGCTGCTGATATGAACATGGTTAGCCAGCCGAAGTGAGTGGCCGCAAACTTGTCCTTTGAGGAGGTCAGCTTGACTCGATAGCTTGAGCAATGGACGTTGGGCTTCACTGCAAAACAAAGGTCACTGCCGCGATACTGCCGCGGTGCTGACAGCGGCATTGCGAATCGACAGACAAGTTGCAGACATTGGACAAGAGTTGCCTGCCAAGTGCGTTCGGCACCGCCCTTTGCACGTGAAGTTTCCGACGGCTCGCCGGAGCTCGCGATTCTCGCCATCCCTTGCTAAGTTGCTCTGAACCTACTTACCATTTTACAGCTTTCGGAAAGCGCTATACTTTCCTCATACGCACGCTATGCATCTGAGACGAACCATGAAAAATTGCGCGGGTACTTTACCATAACCTTGGGTTCAGCTCGACCTGCTCGCGGCGAATCCAGCTGGTAATACCGTAAAGCCATGGCACATCCTGGCACATCCCCAATCCTTTCTTTCACCACGCGTATGGCGTTCTGATACACGGCCGTTTGCAGGGCTATTGGGGATCTTGAGCGGCATTACTCAGGGTCCGATGACGCTCGTTACTCTGGAAGATGTGATAGGATGAATGCCAATTTCATCCCATTTACGATCTACTTGCGCAATACGTGAATGTATCTTGACTCTTCATGCATACGACTCATTATCAGCACCAGTGCAGACTATCAAGGCAAGGTTTTCACTTTTTCCTCTCGGCTTCTGAATCCGCCGCTCCAGCGAGTTACTCCTGCACCAAGATCGAGGCACCCCCATCGGCAGTCACCCGCTTCCGTATCTTGACACAGCAGTATCTCCGGCCCAGCTGCCGGAGCAGCCCACCCTTCGCGTCAAGTCCCGATGGCGCCAAGATGACTGCCTCCCCAGTCTATCAAGAAGAGTTAGATGCTATTCGGTATTTAACGCTTCAGCATTACCTGGAGACTAGCCACCTTATCGAAAGCATCTTTGCGACTCACATCTCCGCTGACATGCTTAGCCAGGTGATCCAACCAACTGGGTGATTGGAATCGGTGCAATATGGTGACCGTGCATAGATCCAGAAGTGACGGGTGCACAACAGTTGGTTCTGTGCGCCGTGAGCTCGAAAAAGGTATGCGATGCATGAATCCACGTACCTTGTGCGCTGATTAACACGCGCATTGCCAAGTGCCGTTGTTGACGTGTGATGGCCAACAAGGATTTGGTGAGCCCGTTGGTGCCCTTGGTAGCAGACAAATACTGCGGTCTAGTCAGTGATAGAAGAATTTAACCAATCAAACAAACTTACTTTGTGCGCTTCATCTACTAACAGAACTTTTCCAGTTCCCACATCTGCTCGAACGAACAGCCGCGTCACGAATTCAAATAGTCCACAGGCAGAGGCCGGGTCAATAAATGGGTCTGACAAGTCGATGATAGTCAGTTGTCCTGCTTCAAACCTGGGCCGAGGTTGCTCCTCTTTTTCTTTTTCTATAAATGATTGCAGCAAGGCCATCCTCTGCTCGAGGCCTGCTATCTGGGCTGGACTGAAGTCCTCCATGCGCTCTTCGAGCCGCCGGTTGAATTCGCTGTATGTGTAGTTTTCGCCTAGCTCTCGGAGAATAGACTATCACTTAGTCTATTAGCTAAAGCACTTTCTAGATGGACGATGGACCTACCAAAATGATCTGGATATACAATGGCGCGCGCTCGGATCCCGTCACGCCCATCATGCTCAAAAATGCCTCCGCATCCAGCTCCGCCTCATTGAATAGCAGCGGTTCCACCACCACACCGTCTCCCAGTGGCGCATACACCGCACGCATCGTGTTCAGCGATGATGGTGCCACAAACACACGCACGGGTGGTGTCCGCACGCCCTGGAAAGTGGGTACGCCCACCCACGCCGCCTCGCACGGACGCGACGCCTGTCCACCTTCGCCAAAGTGTAGAACAAGCCCACAGAGCGGCTTCGCGAGGGCGCCGATGGGGGTGTAGGACAGGATGAACATGTTCTCAAGCAGGACAGAGACGGTGTGCGATTTGCCGGAGCCTTGCATACCACATACAACCGCGGAGAAAGGCGCGTTCTAAATTATTCTCAGTGAGGTAGCTTATGAGTGTGTGGAGATACTTACAGTGTTGACGTACATGCGCGAGAGTTCGTCTGGAGCGTTCTTATCCGATCCTGAGCTTCGAGCAGCATTGGTAAGTATGGCGCGACTGTGACTAGATAAACCAACGCACCAGATTTCCATGACTCTGCCAAGGACCCCATACTGCATTGCATGCCCGACAGAGGCTAGCGCAGTATACGCCTCCCTCGTAAACACGGGAGCCGTGCGTAGCTCGTGATTTTTGCTCCCTTCGCGAGCGCTCAGCGAGTCCTCTTCAAGCAGCTGTACCTCCTCCTGCATGTGCAACAGTCAGCACACGGGAATGGGAAATCAATTTAAAGTTACTGTACCTGTCCCGTAGACACCACTGCTCCCTTGGGGCTGCGGCTGGTTGAGCTCGAAGAAGCACTGGAAAATCGAGCGACCGCCAAAGGTGGCGCGAACATGGTTCTTGGAACCTGACGGCGCAGCCTTGTTCTTGGTAGTGCTGACCGCTGTCGAATGTATCATCTGTCAGAGGCGGCTGAAATCAGAGAGTATGTGTAACTGACCCGTCGTGGAGGTTGAAGAGCTGTAGCCACATAGGTGCTCTTGACTGGCTGAAGGATCGAGAAAATCATAACTCGCATACTCGATTGCGTCGGGAGTGGTCGCGCCTGCTTCACTTGCTCTTTGTTCTGCTTAAAATTGGAAGGAATCGACTGCGGAGTTGGAGCAGGGTAGACTTTTGCTGCTCTCTCCTGTGATATGACCAGTGTATGAGGGGTGACTTGCGTTGCTGAGGGTGCTACCGCCGCATTTATTGAGTGTTTAAGCTGGCATACTCTTGATGTCGCTACCACTTTTGCATTTTGAACGCGGATTAGAACCTGCAATCTTCCTGGAGGTGAGCAAGCGCCAGCCGTGGCTGAAGCAGCCTTTGCTACTATCTTTGCGGTCTTGGTCTTGATCATCGTAGGTGTGATCTGATGTGACTGAGGGCAGCATGAGGCGCAAGACTCGTTACGTGTAGAGACTCGTGGAGGGGACGTAAAGGGGTTGAGCAGACGGTCCTTTCAGCCTTGCTTCAGCCTCACAATTGAAGCACTCAGAATGCGATTTCGAGCTGGAATGATGCGCCCGAGAGGATTTGGTAAGTATAGGAATTGTCCTGCCTGACCAGATGGGCGTTTGAGACAACGTGCTCGTTGAGTTTCATTCCAAGGGGAAAGGGACCGCGCCACGATTATGCCTTTCTGATAAGGAGCTGTATCAGAAGATTTCGATACCGTGGTGTGAGTTGAGTGAAAATCTGGTGAAAATTGCAACCCTCCAGCTGGCTTAAAGCAGGAAATTAGACGCCCAATATCGATGGACGGCGCATGTTCAGGCGGACATATAGCTTCCGAAAGCGTCCAACTTGAAGAAATTGGTTGTGCTTGAACTTCGCTCTTCTCAAACTCCTCTCACTGCTATCAACCAGCACCCGCCTCGAATCGAGCTCCAACTTCAAGCTCCAAGTCTCACTATCCAGCATTCAATAGGGACATACACTTTATTAAAAATCCTGTGGCATGCCTAGCGCGGATCGGGGGTCACGGTGCCGTGAGGTGCCGTGTGCACAGTACGCCTCGTCAGCGCCGTCGCCTCGCCTCGCCTTGCTTTGGGGCGCTAGTACGATGCAGGAGCTATAGCCGGATTCATGCAATATGTTGTTTTGAGTAATTTCAAATGCAATTTGATATGCATCGTTGTACTATAGGCTGACCATCGCATTTCAACATTCGGAGGGCATAATCACAACCAGGGCTTCAAAGGCCATTCTGACGAAACAGAAGATCGAGTTCGGCTTGATCTGAGAAGGGCATATCCGAATCCCCTCTTCGCCCGCGCGCATGGTATCTTGGCCCCTGCATACTAGGCAGCTTCAGAAACTGCTCTGACACGTCGTCGTAGCTCGCCCAGCCATGCTCATCCCATTCCTGGGGCATCAGCTTCGCGACGAATACATCGCCCCAGCTGTTCCCGATTCTCTGCACAATGAATCCGGGTACGTTCATATTCTGTGGCAGGTCGTCCAGTGCGAAGCTAAAGAGGACTATATATACCCCATTAGAGCTTTGGTTTAGTGAATTATTAGATATCTCCATGCGGTGGATATCGCGGTACTCCCAAGCTTGTGGGATTTTCCAGAAGGGACGCAAGTCGGGGAGGTGATAAAGGTCGCGGCCGACCCCGTTGGCAACACCCTCGTGTGTCGTGTGAAGAGAGAGGATGTGTGAGGGTGAGCCGTCTGCAGGTATGCGGAGCACTTTGATGGCTACGGCTGGAGGGTGGAAAGGGCCGTAACCAAAGAAAGATAAGAATGTCTCGCGCACTGTGAGGGAGTCTTTGTTTGGTAGCAAGTCATCATCTTTGCTCTGCACAAGCAGTGGTCCCTTTCCCATCCTCGCCATCACAGGCAGGTCAAAGAATTGCTCTGGCACGTCGTCGTAGCAGGCCCAACCGTGCTCCTCCCATTCATTGGGCATCATCTTCACAACAAATACATCGCCCCAGCTATTCCCGATCGACCGCAGGATGAATGCCGGCGAATGAGTGTTCTGCGGCAAGTCATCCAGCGCGAAGCTGTAAAGCACCATGTAAGAACCATTGCAGGCGCGCTGTTGCTGATCGGAGAACTCCAGGTGGCCGATATCGCGGTACCGCCAGGCTCTGGGAACTTTCCAGAAGGGACGCACATCGGGAATATGATGAAGGTGGTGTCCGACCCCTTCGCTGACACCCTCGTGCGTGGTTTGGAGGGATACAAGATGCGATGGTGAGCCGTCTGCAGGTATGCGAAGCACTGTGATAGTTACAGGCGAGGGGAGCTCGGGGCGCCCGCAGCCGAAGAGGGATAAGATGGTATCGAACATGGTGAAAGATTATTGATCTCGTCTCAGACAGTGATTGTGACTATGCGCCAATGCTCTGGTGTGCGCTGTGTACAGTCGTTGTGGATCGTAGGATATGGAACTTGCATCCACCGCTCAAATGCCGCGGAGTTTGCGCGTGCTACACTGCCACCAAGGCTTGTTCCCACAGGACCTCAGAAAGGCGGAAAGTCCGCAATCTATGCCACTTCAGCGTTGGACTCTCGGAGTCTAAAGTATACTCAGCAAAAAGTGTTTGAATATTTCAAAATGAAGACAGGTCTCTGTGTGTACCAATACAATTCAATAATAATAGGATAATAATTACTTGGTCAACACACTGCCATGCTTCAGTACATGAGGTTGCCAACGGCGGATGGCGACCCATCGTTGTTGAAAAGGCAAGAGCCGGTACCGACAGTGGAAACAGCACCACCGTCGTTGGCTTGCAGCAAGGCAGGCGAAGTGGCGACGAATGGGAAGTAAAGCTGAACGTAGCTGGCACCGTCAAGGAAGGCGAAAGCTTGCTTGAAAAAGGCAACCCTGGAATATCAATGAGCCTTTGCTTTTAAATGGGCGCGATGAAAACTTGAAAACTTACTGAGCGGCTTGCCCACCGGAAGGGTTGTCAAGCGCAAATTCTGTAGCCGCATTAGCCGATAGTAGCTTGTAAGAAGATGGAACTTGCCTGTTACGACAATCTGGTACTGAGGGAATTGGGCATGGGCAGCCTGAACATGAGACTGGAAGTCGGAGAAGGAGCCTCTGGAGACGGGCGGTTCGTAAAAGACAGAATCGGCTGCAATTATATATCAACTCACCCATACCAGTGCTAGAGAGGGTATATAAGCATCGGTCCGCTTTGCGAATGATAAGAAAGCTTACCAAGTTCACGTAGTCGACATAGCATTGCCCGGCACAGGCGCTGATCATCTGCGCGAGCCAGTTCAGACCTTGGCCGGATGCGGCAGAGTTTGTAACTGCGGGGAAAGCCTTTTTGATAGCCTGGAGAAGGGATTTAAATTGGACCAAGAGACCGTTGCAATGTCGATACTAACCAGCGGGTTGATGTACTGTTTGTACCACGAAGCAGCTTGGGAGGGTGAGATGCCGTTGATATCCGGCTCGTTCAAGGTGAACACGGCTATGTCGAAAGTCAATTCAAAATCGCATCATATTCGGGCAGAGCACTTACTGGCCCAGCCTTGTGCAGCGTGGCGAGAAGCGAGATCCGCAATGGGACTCGAAGAGCAGTCGAGGCAGCGCTGCATTCCGATGAAGCCCAGGCCGCCATTGCCGTTGGTCGAAGGGGGCGCGTAGGTCTCTGCAAGACATTCAACCATTTAGTTCTTCGCGCACGTGAACCGCAGTGTCGAGCTCACCCCAATCGTAGATGGCTACAACCTCTCCATCACCGTTGTTGAACACACCGGGGTTGAGAGGAGAGTTGTACCAAGGCCAGGCGAGGCCACGCTTGCCTGCCTGAGCAGCAACGGTGAACAAAGCGAGAGAGATCAAAGCACTACCGAACATCTTGAAGTAAGAGCGGGAGAGGTAGGAGAGTGGGAGCTGTGTATGAGATGTCGAATTGGAGAGTCAAAGGGCGACTCTTATACACTTTCGTACGCATGATCATTCAAGTCTAGTCCAGCCAGAAGATCCAGGCTGTTCATCAAAAAGCCGCAGGCAATCATCTGTCGGATCGCCAGCGAGCTCTGTACCTGAGGTGGGCACGCTGGTAGCGGTCTGCTGTGGCCGAACACTGTCCTCGCGCACTGATAATTGCGGGGCGGACCTGGCATCGTGCCAAGGAACTAAGAGAAAGAAGTTGATTTGGACGGATCATGTCCTGTTAAGGAAGTAGCTGCATTGATCGAGACAAAGAGACAAAGTAGCGACATAGCAGGTGGGGGTGCGCAGGATTTGCAGGTCTGCTCATATTCAATATCGCGGTCGAGTCCCGAATTCGAATCGCTATCTCAAAGACCGAGGGCTGCTCCACAGCGGAGAAACTCAGATAGACTCGACAGAAATTGTGACTGATTCCTTTCCAAGGAGTAGCGAGAAGCCTCAATCAAGCCGCCGCCAGTCGGACCGCCGGTTCACGGAGGTAGCCTCCAAAATGATTATGCAGCGTACAAGAAGGCCGTTATCGATGGTCCATGCGGTCAACCAACAGAACTAGTGAATCATGTATAGCCTTCGCCCACCATAATGATGCAGTCGCGAACAAGAATGCGTGCTGGCAGAAGATCCGAGCGCGTTCGGGAGGAAGCAAAACCGATGATGCCGCTGTTGTGTTCTGCTGGCAAGGACAGAAGAAGGCGAATGCCAACAGACGGCGCATATGCACATCCAGCGAGAATCACTGTTACTGTCAGCATTTTGATGTGGCATCCAGAGCGATGGCGCCGCTAGACAGATTCCAGCGCCCCGAGCTCATTGCCTCTTGATCCTGTTGGCCTCCTTGACAGCGCGATGCTTATACCCCATTGGCGGACGGAGAGCAAATCGAGGTACTGAAGTTGTTCAAGATGATCAGCATCCACTGACAGGGAGAACCGTGACGGCAAATCTTGCCCGCAACGGCGCATGACGAAGTCTAACGAAGTCAAGTCCTGCAACAACGGACTTGCGCGGGAACTTGCGGGCGTCGAGTGCCAAAATGGGACGAAAATGTAATCCGCCCCGGTTCCGGCCTCTTTCCGCCCCGGACCTGGACCTGCCCGCCCCGCCCTTGCAACCCTGCCCGCCCCGTACTCAGCGCCGAAGCTGGTTCTCCACGACGGCTGGTCCGTTTGGATCGAGTAAGGGCTCAAATTCTTGGCGTTAACGAGGGCATTACGGGAAAAATCAAGGCAAGTAGACAGCATCAATTGTTCCCGACTTATGGGCTGATTTGCATCTGGTGGCCAATATGAGGTGCGCAACCTCAATCTTAACGACTTCTCACTCATTTGGGTTGTGTATGGGCTCAAAATCTTGGAATTTATGAATAGATACTGGGAAAATTTACTGTAGTCACATAGCATGAATATATCATGGGGGGTGGGCTGATTACCCTCAGAAAGTTGACCTTGCATGTCAGGGAGCAATAAAGGTATTGAATTGGGGGCCAAATGCATCTAATCAGCTCATATCATATGCTATCGTCGTGCTATGTGACTACAGTAAATTTTCCCAGTATCTATTCATAAATTCCAAGATTTTGAGCCCATACACAACCCAAATGAGTGAGAAGTCGTTAAGATTGAGGTTGCGCACCTCATATTGGCCACCAGATGCAAATCAGCCCATAAGTCGGGAACAATTGATGCTGTCTACTTGCCTTGATTTTTCCCGTAATGCCCTCGTTAACGCCAAGAATTTGAGCCCTTACTCGATCCAAACGGACCAGCCGTCGTGGAGAACCAGCTTCGGCGCTGAGTACGGGGCGGGCAGGGTTGCAAGGGCGGGGCGGGCAGGTCCAGGTCCGGGGCGGAAAGAGGCCGGAACCGGGGCGGATTATGACATGCAAAATGGGACGCAAAAAGGCTACGGGCCGATCAAAAATCGTTTGAAGCTGCGATTTTGAACAGTTTTGAACTGGAAGGGGGGTGCCGACCCCCCTTCCAGAATAAAATCTGCGTTTGAAGCCGTCTTCAAACCCCACGGAAAGCCAACCACTGACACCGAGACTTATTCCAGCAAGTGAAGGTCTTCGAGAGCAGTGAGTGAGATGTGGTACTCATCTACAGCTGGTATGGTACCTCAATCTGCTTACATGCCATCCTGCCTTCCGCGAAATTCCCATCTACGCTAATTTGGTTTTAGCCAAACATGACAAGAATATCCCCGCAATCTGCTCAGGCAGATGCTCTGAGTTCGCCCAGATGTTTCGCCAGTTCCTAGCAATTTATCCAAGCAGGGAGGTTACGGTGTCAAGCATGCTGCAAGATTTCATGCTCGGTGTGTGATTAGAGCAACCTTGAGATGGTGAAATGCTGTGGATTCCAGCGGTTGACACCGAGACTCCCACAAAATTGACGTCACGCGCAGTCAACACAGCACGAGGATCCGACGAGGCACAGTGGTCGGAGATAGACGCCCGGCCTTCGCTCTTGTTTCTTCACCATGAAACGTATATTTGCGCTGTGTCTTCTGGTGTCGTCCTCGCTGGCCCAGGTGGCTCTCCCGAACCCCCCGATCCTCCCTCCGAACGCGTCAGCAGGTGCGGTCACATCGTCAGGGAATACCCCAAACACCCAGTGGAGCACTTTGCTCGGCGAGGGTCTTTATTTTTATGAAGCGCAGCGCAGTGGGAAGTTGCCCATTACGAACCGAGTGAGCTGGAGAAACGACAGTGCTCTTGATGATGGCAAAGACGTGAACTTGGATTTGACTGGTGGTTATTACGATGCTGGAGGTTAGCCGTCTCACTCGTCTCTCTTGTTCACGGGCCATCCCACCCGCACTAACCGACCTTCTCACAGATTATATAAAATGCACATTCCCTCTGGTAAGCGCTACCTCGCTGCTGATCATGTATGGCCGCTGACGAATGGACAGTCATTTGCAGTGATGAGCATCTGCTGGGGTGCGCTCGACTATGGCACAGGTGCGCACACCGCCCAATCACGCGTGTATTCCCGCTCAATCCAAACTAGGCTACGATAATGCAAACCAGACCGCTTATCTTGATGACATGCTCCGGTGGACGCTAGACTGGCTCATCAAGGTCGGTCCGAATTCCCCTTACCACAACACCGCAAGTGCTGATCTAATCTTGACCAGGCGCACCCCGAAAACGACACCCTCTACGTGCAGGTAGCTACCTCGGACCTCGACAACGCCTACTGGGGCGGGGACCTAAACATCCCCACCCCGCGCCCATCCTTCCCCATCAACGACACGCACCCCGGCACCGACGCCGCGGCCCAGGCCTCCGCCGCCTTCTCCGCGTGCTCGGCGCTGTACGCGAACCGCACCTCCCCCGCGCCGTTCGACAAGCGCGCGTCGCTCCAGAACGACACGTACGCCGCGACGCTGCTCACGCACGCGCAGCAGCTGTACGCGTTCGCGCAGAACGCGACGGGCGGGCAGACGACGTACCAGACGAGCGTGCCCGTCGTGGGCGAGGCGTACGCGTCGAGCTCGTACCAGGACGAGCTCGTCCTCGCCGCGCTGTGGCTCGCGGGCGCGGAGAACTCGACGGCGCTGTACGGCGAGGCGGAGGCGATGTACAAGAAGTACGGGCTCGCGGGGTGGGACGGCGTGTTCAACTGGGACTCGAAGACGGCCGGGCTGCCGGTGCTGTTTGCGCAGCTCGCGCAGGCGGGGCTGGGCGGGAATATGAGCAAGTGGCAGTCGGAGTCGGAGGTGTACTTTGACAACATTGTCAATAATGGCGGGCCGGGGTATCTCACTCCCGGTGGTTTGCTGTGGTACGACGGGGACTCGGATGATGCCAGTCTGAACCCCGCGCTCAATGCTGCCATGCTGATGTCAAGATATTCGACTATGGCCACATCTTCCAGCAAGCAGACGACCTATCAGGTATGAACAATAAACACAGGTCTTGAGCATATCTAATCAGATTCGACAGAACTTTTCCAAAGGACAACTCGATTACTTCCTGGGCAAGAACCCCATGAACGTGCCCTACGTCGTCGGAGTCAACCCCAACGCCCCCACCAACCGTAAGCCCACCCAGCCCTCTACACTTCTCACAGCTAAATAGCCCACAGCCCACTCGGCCATGGCCAGCGGCGGGGACAACATCTCCGCGATCGACACCTCCCCGCCCGTCGAGGCGTACGTGCTATACGGCGCAGTCCCGGGCGGGCCGTCGAAGACGGACCAGTTCTTCGACCTGCGCAGCGACTGGGTCGAGTCCGAGCCCGCGATGGACTACTCTGCGCCGTTCCTCACGCTCGCGGCGATGCACGTCGGCGACGCCGCGGACCCGTACTACACGCGCCTGCAGGCGGGCGCGTACGCGCAGGTGAAGCCGAGCGGGATGCCGTGCGACGACGCGTACCCGTGCAAGGGCGGGAGCGGGGGCGGGAGCGCGCACGGGCTGTCGAAGGTCGCGAAGATTGTTATTGGCGTGGTGGTGGGCCTGGTGGGGCTGGTTATCCTGGTGCTGTTTGGGCTGTGGGCGTGGTACGGCCTGCGGCGCAGGAGCAAGAAGTATTAAGGGCTGCAGACTTTTCACGGACTTTGGGATTGCGGACTTGGCCCTTTGGGACACGGATTTTCTACACCTCAGACGATTAGACCGTTATTTGACTCCAGAGAGTACCACAGACTTTTCTACACCTCAGACGATTAGACCGTTATTTAACCCAGAGACTTTACATTGCCACAACTAATGCACTACACATCTATGTGTCTAGCCCATCTAAATCAGTACACCTCTAGCACATACCGCTCCTCCTCCTTGAGCCCCTCCAAATACTCGCCCGCGCCCTCGGGCGTGAACCCCTTGTACTTGACCAGCGCCTCCACCAGCGCCTTGTATATATCCGGCACCGGCCACGTCGGCCCGCACAAATAAAACACGCCCTGCTCATCGTGCAGCATGCGCACCAGCGCCTCCGCGTCCTCGCGCATCCGGTGCTGGATATACACCTTCTCCCGCCCGTCGCGCGAGAACGCGAGCCCCGCCTTCGCGATCGTCCCGTCCGCGACGTACGCCTCGATCTCCTCGCCGTACAGGTACTCGCTCGCCTGGTGGCGCGAGCCGAAGTAGTAGTGCGCGGGGCCCTGGGGCGCGAGTGTGGCGGCGAGGGCGCGGTGCTGCAGGAACGCGCGGAAGGGCGCGGCGCCGGTGCCGAGCCCGGCCATGATGAGCGGCTGCGCGGCGGACGGGGGGAGCTTCATCACGGACGGCTTGAGCGAGACGGTCACCTGCTGCCCCGGCTTGAGCCCCGCGAGGTAGCGCGTGCACTGGCCGTACCGCGGCGAGCCTGCATACAAAAACGTCAGCGTGAGTCGGGCGTGGGGAGAGGAGAGGGGAGGGGGGGAGGGGGCTTACCGGAGGGGGTGACCCAGTCGACGGTGACGACGAGCAGGTCGACGCGGTCCCCGACGACGCTCTGCGCGCTCGCGATGCTGTAGTGGCGCGGCTTGATGTCGCCCACGAGCGCCGAGAGCACCTCCACGCTCGGGCGCGCGCTCGGGTGCGCGCGCAGCACGTCCACATAATTCACCGTGTCCACCTCCGCGAGCTTCTTGAACGTGCTCGCGCCCTCCGCGCTGCCGATGAACAGCAGCGCGTGCCGGTCGTAGGAGGACGTCGCGTGCGCGGCGAGCTCGGCGTAGAACGTGCGCGGCGGGCGCCCGAAGAGGTCCGCCTGCTGCTGCAGCACCTGGAACACCGTGCGCGCATGCATCCTCCCGCCCACGGGCGCGGTGATCACGCGCTCCGGGTCCGCGCCGTACCACGCACAGAACGCGCGCACCTCGTCCGCGTCGTTCCACCCGTGCACGCCGAGCGCCTCGCCGACCGCGTAGCGCAGCCCCGTGCCGCCGGTGGCGAACTCGAGGTGGAACACGTTGCGGTCGTACTCGGCCGGCGTGAGGCGCCGGTTCACGGCGGTCGTCACGAGGTACGTGCGCTCGGGGAGCTCGGGGCGCAGCGCGGGGTCCTGCGGGTACTCCTCGGCCTCGTCCGTTGTGGGCGCGGGGGGTGGGGCGAAGGCGTCCGCCCAGAGGAGGTGCTTCGCGGCGTCGTGCCACGTCCCCAGCCGCGCCGCGGCCGTCTCCTCCTTGGCGTACGCGGCGGGCACGACCGCGTTGAACTCGAAGCTCTTCAGCGCGGGCGGCGCCTCCGCCGCCGCCTCCTCCACGACGTCCACCGCCTCGAGCCGCGCCCACGCGTGCGCGCCGAGCTCCTTCACCCCCACGCCGTCGACCGCGTCGCCGAGCAGCGCGGCCGCCGTGCTCGCGACGAGCGCGGGCGTCGCGGCGGCGCCGAGGTACAGCTGCAGGAACGCGAGGTACGCGAGGACCTGCGGGGCGAAGCGCGAGTCCGCGGGGTCGGGGTGGAACACGTATAGGTGCAGCGCGCGCGCGACGATGAGCGCTTTGGTCGGCGCGGGGAGGTGCGCGAGCGTCTCGGCGGGCGTCCACGGCGCGAAGACGAGCACGGACGAGCCGCGCTTCGCGTGGGCCAGGAGCGCGTGCGTCTTGAGCAGCGCGGGCTCGAGCACGCATAGGAAGTCGCTCGCGCCCTCCCCCTCCCCGCCGAGGGGCAGCACGAGGGGCAGCGGGAGCGCGGCGGCAGCGGCGTCGCCGGGCGGCGCGAGGAGCAGGCGGTCGGCGGTGAGCCCACCCGCGCGCGAGAGCGCGTCGTGCGCGCGGAGGAGGCGCGCGGCGAGCACGTTCTTCGCGCGGAAGCGCTGCGCGATGTAGGCCGGCAGGGAGGCGAGCGGCGCGGTGGGCGTGCTGAAGAAGAGGAGCTTCTTGAGGTGCGGCGCGTCGAGCGGTGTGGGCTTTTCGTTGGGTGCGTCGGGCGTGGCCGCCTGCTCGGTGGGTGGGGCAGGCGCAAGGGCTTGAAGGGCATCGCGGAGAGCAGTGGGCGCGGCGAAGAACGCCTGCGTCTCCGCGGGGGTGACGCGGTGCGCGACCACCCGCGGCCCGGTGCCCGCGAGCGCGCCGAGCACGTCTGCAAACAGGGCCCCGTGCGTGCCCGCGCTGGGGACATCGTCGAACACGTGCACGGTCTTGACCGAGGGCGGGAGCGCGGCGCGGAGGGCGGCGGGGTCCCACGGGCGCAGCACGCGCACGGCGAGCACGCCGACGCCGGGGGGCGCGAGCGCGGCGGCGGCGAGCGCGAGCGGGCCGTTGAGCAGGACCAGGACGGCGGCGGGCGCCGCGGGGCCGGTGTACGCAAAGTGCGCGGGGAGCGTCACGGTGGCCGGGGGCGCGGCGGCGTCCGCGGCGGGGAGCTGCTCGCGCGCGCCGGCGTAGTGGTCGAAGACGTGCACGACGTGCTGCGGGAGCGCGTGCGCGATCCTGGCAAACTCGAGCGCCTCGTGCGGGGTCGCGGAGAGGAGGACGACGAGCGCCTGCGGGAGGAGCGGCCACGCGAGCGCGAGCGGGGCGAGGGTCGGGCTGAGGGCGAGGGTGTCGGCGGCGGGGGTGGCGGCGGCGACGTGGACGACGAGCCGGCTGCGGGGCGAGGCGGGGGGCAGGTGGGCGAGGGCGGGGGCCATGCGCGCGAGGCCGGTGGGCGTGGTGTACGCCGCGAGCACGGCGCCGCCTGCGGTCTGTGCGCTGGTGCCCTCGGAGAGGCGGCCGACGATGCTCAGCCCGGCGCCCGCTCGGGTCTGCAGGCTGACCACCGCTGGCCCGTTTTCTTTTGCGCTGGCGAGGGTGCGCTGGCCGAAGCCGACCTGCTCTGCGAGGTCGAAGACGTAGACGGTGGAGACGTGCTCCTGGGCATAGTCCTCGATGAGCTCAGAGACGGGGAGGGCATAGTCCTCGACGGGCTCGGGGGCGTTGTCGACGGCCATCGCTGCGATGAAGAGACTGGCAGTAATCGTCGTTTGATATCATTTTTGTCAGAAAAGTCGGAGGACGATCGGGATTAGACAATCATCACGCCTTCTGTGGCTGTGCAACGGAACGAATCTGATTGGCTACTACACTCTACATCTACTCCTTCACCGTATTGAACAGCCGGTCCCCCTGCCCACAGTCAATACAATGCTCGGAACGCAGTCCACGGAACGCTTACCGTGTCCCCCAGCCCCGGCGAGATCAGCCCCTGCGGCGTCAGCGTCGCATCCACCCCCGCCACCCATATCTGTCCATGTCAGCTAACCCACGAATTAAGACGAACAGGGAGCCCTACCTCCAGCTCGGGGTAGTCCGCCTGCACGTGCCGCAGGCCCTCCTCCGAGCCGAGCACGCACAGCAGCTTGATCTGCGCGATCGGGATGCCCCAGTCCGCGATCATCGCCAGCGCCGCGCACGCCGTCCCGCCCGTCGCGATCAGCGGGTCCAGCAGGAACACCTGCTCCACCGGCGGCGACGGCGGCAGCTTCGAGTAGTCTGCCCCCTGCAATCAGCATCTCGAATAAAATACAACACAGCACGACACGACGCACATTCGACGGGCTGCAAAGTGACCTTCTCGCGGAAGAGCCCGAGGTGGTACACCGGCGCGGCGGGGAAGAGCGTGAGCAGCGCGTCCGTCATCCCCAGCCCCGCGCGCAGGATCGGCGTCAGCCCGATGCGCGGCTTGATGCGCGCGCCTGTGAACGGGCCCACCGGTGTGTTCTATACGTGGGTTAGGAGGGAAGTAGGAGGGAAGGGGGAGGGGGGGAGGGGGGGAGGGGGGGACGCACGCCGTGGACGGGCTCCTCCTCGAGCGTGCGCGTCGCCTCGATCCCGAGGATCAGGCTGATCTCGTGGATGCCCTGCGCGTAGCGTTAGCGTCAGCGTCAGTCCAGGTGCGGGGGCGGCGATTGGCGCACCTCGCGGAATTCCTTCGACGTCGTGCTCGTCTGGCGCAGGTGCGCGAGGCGCGTGTTCACCAGGGGGTGCGAGAGGACGTTGATTCCGCCGGGCATGGTGTTGTTGTGTTGGTTGTTGGTGTGGGATGGGGAATGGGTGTGGGGGTGCGATAAGATGTAGATTGCTCACGCGGCTCTGAGGGTGGATTAGCGTCACGGGATCACATGAATTTCAATTTCCCGCGCTGGTTGAGCGTGAACTTGGACATCACCAGCTGCATCCATAAATGCTTTTCTCACTGTTTATTTGAGATTTCAGATGACGAAAAAATCATATGTTTAAGCCCCTTATCATAAATGAACCCTTTCGTCACGCCGGGTCGTGTCATCAATGATGTTTCGGGCACGCCACAACCCATCTGCGCCACTGCACCTGCAGAAAATTCTACACACGTTCATTGGGAGACTGCCGATAATCATCAGATACGTCCAATAAGGCATATTTCATATCTGCTGCCTATGATTTCCGGGACATCGATGATCATGGGCACTGGCCGACTCAAGAAGTGTGATTTCTAGACGGAGCATCATATTCAGCGCTTCGCAATCTAAGCTACTCGTTCATTTCGTAGCGCAATTGGGTTATCAAAGATCTAAATCATCATTCGTGCACGATCTCCACGATACGATGCAATCGTGTCGCGTCGCACCGCCCCACCCCCAACTATCCACCTCCATTTAATTCATCCTGACGCACCATAAATTTCATAGCCATGGTCTATCTATCCTCCTGGGCAGTCAAGACGAGTCACGAAAGATATTGTAGCTATACAGATTCCCTCTCAGGTGGGTATAAATCCAGAGTGAAAAAAGCTGAATAAATCGCCTCTTTTACCTTCGACTATCGGTGTGTGATCCCAAGCTGCCTTTAACACTGTGCATAAACTCGCTGAAGCTGCGCTTTCTCGAATAGATGGTACAGAGAATCGGGTGGCACTGCTACGCCACACCATCCCTTTCGCGCACATCCTCGCTCTCGTGTATCCATTCAATGCACCAATACTCACCCTTGCGTCCATTGTCAATCTCGATATCACGCGCGAGTCGATCATAAAGACTAGTCTGATTTACTGACGCATATCTCGATCTACGAATTTCCCGGTTTCATAATAATTTCTCAACTGCATTGGGTCCCTACACCTTCCTCCGATGAATGTATATTTCAGGGTGATCAATATTATATGCTACATCTGCTGTTGTTCTGTGCTCTTCAGTCGAGGCCTGTCGAGGTAGTCACAGAGGTCAAGTTAGATATTGCAATGTGAAGCTATTTGCCACAAGCATAACGGCTGTTGTAGCCGCTTAAAGGTCCCGGTGCCTTGCCCTCCGCTACGACTTCAAGTGCGCAACACAATCTCGAAAAAGCAGGGGAAAAGCAGGGATAAACACTATTATATATACCAGCATCCCTCCTTACGCGAAAATTTGAGCGGACAAATCGGACAATCAACGCGAATCTCGCAAAGAAGTGCGAGTAATAAATTACAGCCGCGTCGCGAACTGAAAAGTCGACACTCTGCGTCAACGACGCGGATCGGCCATGCAAACCCATCACAGCGACCTGCCCATCCCCGCACACGCGACCGTCAAGGTGCTCTGCATCCCCGCCCTCAGCCCGCCATGCCCGCCGCCCCATCTCGTCTCCCTCTACACCACACACGTCCCGCGCGACGGCGGCGGCCTCAACTCGTTCCTCCTGGAGCTGCCCGGACACTTTCCCATGCACCAGGACCTCGTAGGCTCCGCCTACCGCGGGCCGCAGCACTTGAATCACTTGCACAGCGGGTGCAGCAAGGGCTGCTCCGCCGCGTACCTGCCGTTCCAGAGCATCGGCGAGTACGGGGAGGACGCGGTGAACGCGCACGTGCCGGCGTTCTTCGCGCGGGGCAGTGTCTGGCGCGGGAATGTGTACATTGCGAAGTTCGGTGCGGGGTGCGGGGCGGGGTGGGCGGGGTTTGAGGACATGCCTGAGGGGATTATGGAGCTGTTTGCTGAGGGCGGCTCGCTCGAGCCAGAGGACGCTACGGGCACGCCGCTGCCTGGCCAAGATGTCGATGATAGCGTGCTCCCCTATCTCGCGCCGCTCTATAGAGCAGACGAGGGTACAAGAAAAATCGGGCGCGCAGGGAGGGGGAGGGGGAGGAGAGAGTAGAAGTGCGCTTCGGATGTTTCTTCCAGACACAACCCACCCAACATTCGTCAAACTTTAGGACAGACCTCAAGGCACATAGTCGGGGCCCGGGATCCTTTGACTATCAGCAGTCCATGATACTTTCCAAGGCTATTCGATGCTCGTAAACACATGATAGGCGGAATGGGTTGGGGACACGTCCGCACGAGGTCGATGTCGAAGTCGACTGGCTGCGTCATGCACTGCAGGTGAAATAAAATGCCGGTCGTTTGCTGGTGATCCGCAGCTGACATTCTGCATGTTCTACTAGCATTATATTTGTAGCTGGGGTGGGGCCACTGTCTCTGAAGACATCACGCTCGCGACATCTGAGACTGCGGATTCGAACTCCCATGTGTTGCTGTATATTTTTGCGTTATCGCTATCTGGCAGCTTGGCTGTGTAAGTCAGCCTGAGGTTGACACTGACAGCTTTAATTATGGAAACGGTCATGACGGACGCGCCCTTGGCAAGCAGGAAAACATCCCAAAGGCTCTCCAATGCTCCAGTAGATGCTCTGTTATTATACTGTCTATGGGCCGCACTCGTCGAGCATCTGTCTCTGTTGATTCTCCATCAAATATAGGCCATCTCTGCAGCATATACGGAAGCCTGGGCATTGTCTCGGCGGCCATCAGGCTTTGCCGGTGATTTCGGCCTGTGATGAGGTGATAACAAGCGCCCAAAGTTGTGGTAAATTACCACCACCTTCTACTCTTCTACCGAGTCTTCCAACGCGCCTGCCTGCCTTGACTTGTCCACACCCTGCTACTCAGGCGGAATTACCTCTGACAGTACTCCCGATGCCGTTCGGCTTGTTGCTGCAATGGCTGCCGTGCCGCGGCACGGCAAATAAAGTGCTTGGTGTTATCTTGCAATGACAGCCAGCCTTGGCCTTCAGTTGAAAGGTTTTGTGGGCTACATATGCACGCGAGGCCGCTTCGCTGCTCGAGGTTTGACCGATGGCATATGTTCTGCGCGGCACGTCCGTGATTCAAGCCAAGTTTCTGGAGAGCGCGCTGTCAATCCAACTGAACTTGCGTATCACACGAAAGCAGGCATATAAATACAGGGCATCCAATATCACACTCTGCAGGTGCCCGGTTAGCAGTTTCAGATGCTTCTTGCTATTCTCGTCCAGCTTGCTTTCCATCTCCAGGCAGCGGTGGCCAGTCCAGCTCGTAGATCATCGCCAGTGGTAACTCTTGATCAGGCGACCTTCACGGGAGAGAGCGACGGTCAAATATCGCAATTTCTTGGGATACGATACGTTCAAGCGCCGTAAGTATAGTTGCCTTGGCTGATGCTGTTACTCACCAGATATCTAGTATCGGGGACCTGCGGCTCCGTCAACCCCAGCCGTTTAGTCGATACACCGCCAACGACAGCAGCGTCGTGACCTCGTTCGGTCTATCATGTACCCAGAGCACTAGCGCAATACCCGATCCCACCATCCCCTTGCCGTCGACCACAAACATCACTGGCCTGCCCATTCCCACCGATGACAGACCAGCTGGCGAGGATTGTCTAACAATTAATGTGAGCAATCATGTACTTTTCACCCATCGGCATCAAACTAATAGCATCGCGATCAGGTGATGTAGGTTCCATGGGCATCCATACGTTAGGCAAATTCTGCAGTTGCTCATCTCGACTTCTGATTATTCGGTCAGCACCCCTGCCAATGCGACTGCAAATTCGAGGCTCCCCGTCCTCATGGTACGTCATTCTTCGCGTTTGGATGACATTATATTAATGAATCTCCATTAGTGGATATATGGCGGTAATTTCGAAACCGGAAGTACATCTATGTAGGTTTCAACTTCACGCTATTGATACAGTGTCTGACACTGTGTCTAGCTACGACGGTACGCCCATCGTGAACGCATCAATTGCCCAAGGCCAGCCTGTTGTATACGTTAGTGCGAACTACCGGTGTGTCGTCGTGATTCGCCTTGTTTTCTTGTATTACTGAGATGAATAAAAAGCATGTCAGCATTCGGATTCATGCCGGGACGGGAGGTCAAAGAAGCAGGGCTTGGGAATCTAGGTCTGCAGGATCGTAAGTACGCCTCGTTTCACGTTGGATTCCATGGACTAATTCTCACTAGAGCGTGAGGCTATGCGGTGGATACAGAGGTATATCAGCCAATTTGGCGGCGACCCTACAAAGGTGACAATGTGCGTGTGTCAATTGATGTTTACCTCGTGCTTGCTGGCACTGACCTATCACTGTGGATCACAGCTGGGGCGAAAGCGCGGGTGCCTGGTCTGTTGGGTTGCATTTGTTGGCGAACAATGGCGATCCAGGAGGACTTTTTCGTGCCGCGATCATCGAATCGGGGTCTATCTATCCCACAGGCGACATCTCACTTGGACAAGAATGCTTCGACACATTCGTCCACCAGACTGGATGCGGCGCCGCTTTAGATAAACTGGCTTGTCTGCGAACAGTGCCTTACGACAATTACACTGCAGCTATGGAGGCCTCTCTGGAGTATCAGGCAAGGCTGAGTGAGCTTTGAAATATCCGTTCTAACAGAAGTTTCAGCCTCTTTCCATTGCATGGCCACCGAGAGTAGATGGTGTTTTCCTGGTAGATAATCCTTGGGACCTTATCGCAGCAGGGAAGATCGCCAACATTCCCGTAATCAATGGTGACTTCAATGCTCCCTCACTGGCCCGTGTCTGATGCATGATATAGGTTGTGTAGATGACGAAGGCACCCTGTTCACTATTTTCACTTCGGCCGGTAACATCAGGTACGATGCATAAACCATTGGGTCCAATTCATATATTCATTGGCATCTAGTACCGAAGCCGAGTTTCGTGCATCTGTTCAAAAGGAATGGTTTCCACAGGCACCTTCACATGTCATCAATCAGATCTTAGAGTACTATCCTTCCAATGTCACTCTGGGCTCTCCTTTTGGCACTGGCGAAGCCAATGCAGCGAACCCCGAATACAAGAGGGTGTCGGTACGTGCAGCACATATTTCGCTTATTGGTGGATTTTGATTCCATTTCCGTAGGCGTTCATGGGTATGATGGAAAGTTCACCATTAGCAACCGCAACTAACACAGCGGATTATACGTAGGCGACGCATTTTTCCAAGCAACCAAAAGGTACTTGTTTAGTGCTTGTCGCCCAACTTTCATATAAGCCTAACCTGGCTATTCATCCCCAGATATTTTCTCCATAATCTAGCACATAGGCAAAATGTTTGGTCCTACGGTCAGTTGAATTTGAACCAACCGAAAACTCTGATTTGTGAACGAATTCTCTAGCATACAAGCGTTTCAAAGATTTGCCTCTATTCGGATCGGTGAGCGCCTTTTGCGCAATGTTCGCCTCTCTTCAAAGCATCTGATGTCTTCGAAGTTCCATTCCTCTGACAACACGGCTATCTATCAATTGAACAACAACCTCCTCAATTACATGATTCGCTTTGTGAACGACCTCGACCCCAGTGGCGGCAGCGACCTCGCCTGGCCAAAGTATACAACGGAATCGCCACTGCTGCTGACGCTGTTGGACCCTGATGACACGCTGGAGCTGTCCAATGACACATATAGGCAACAGGAAATCGCGTACCTGACAGACCTTATAGTCAAATACCCCTGGCAGTTTAACAGTTATGGAATCTAATCGCACGCTTCATATACGACGCTTCAACTTAGATATATCCTGTACATCTGCCAATCTTATTAGATTCCTTCTAGGGTTAGTTTGTTCTGGAGTTGCACTTTGATATCAAAAGAGTCACGGTGCGAAGAGTTCAGCAGTTATATTTCACAACTGATCTAAGTCGGGTCATTATTGACTCGCACCCGCTCATCATCTGCGCTTGTATTCGCAAGCTTTCAGCACATTGCCCTGCCCCAATAAGCCCTCCCATTCCTTCTGGCTGATAGCTTTCCTTGGAACCTTCACGAACTCGAACAGCGTAAAATGTGTGTTCTCTTCGTCTTTGCTCACTAGCCGGAACCCGATGCTCCCCACGAGAGAGACGAACGCGTCAACGTCTGTAAACCGGCTCGTGACTTCTGCGATCTTGAGCTCGCCGTCCACGCGCAGGATGCGCCATGCCTCGCGGATGGTACCTGGCCAGTTGGTGCCCATTAGAGAGAGGGCGCAGACGACAACATCGACCACCCCGCCCTCGCCCTGCGTCTTGCTTTTGCCCTTCTCGTCGGCCGGCGCTGATTCGGATCCGGGCAGTGGCACATGTGCGCATATGTCCGCTTCGACTACGAACTTTCCGTCGCTGACCAAATCGAATGATAATACTGTCATTTTCGCCTGTAAGAGGGCACGCGCGAGAGCAGCGTCACCGCATCCCAGATCGGCAATGACGGTTTTGGATGGATAGGCGGCGAGGATAGAGGTGTAGTGGGTGACGGGGTTTGTGGGCCAGGAAAGGACTTGGTGGCGGAAGCCGGTATGGTACTGTGGGCAGGGATCAGCATAACGATAAGGTATCGAGATGGCACGAGAGGATGTAGTTCCGCACCTCTTCGTAGACAGCTGGGTCATTACGCATCATCTCGTGCGATTCAGCACTGTCTGCTTTATATAGCACCTCGTTTATCCATCTGTAAATGTTAGGCCAGTACAGGCAGCTCAGCATTGACAATGGCTCTCATGCAAATGAAAAAGACGCACCGGAATCGTGCTCCGTCAAGACTGGCCTTCATCCCCTTCTGCAGCGCCGTCAGCCCGCTCTCCTTCCCCTTCCCCTTCCCCTTCTTGTCGCCTTCGTCGGTAGCAGCGCCAGGTGACTTGAACGAGAAATTGAACGCGCTTTTCGGTGGAGACGATGTCGACTGTACGAGCGTATGATTGCTCGTTGCGAGACTCGCGTTTGATACCGCTGCTGCTGCCGCCTCCTGCTCTTTGCGTTCTCGCGCGCGCGCCTCGCGTTCCTTCTTGCTCTGCAGCTTCTTCGGACCGCTAATCGCCGCAAGCTCTGGAGCGCCGTGCTTGGGTTTCTTTGCCGCTTTATCCTTCTCCCTGCCCTTTTCTTTAGGCAGTGTCTGTTCCTCTTTGCGCTTCGCCAGTGAGGGGCCCTCCACAACATCAGCAAGCGAAGCATCCGTCCCAGACCGCTTCCTCTTCTTCCCTGTTCTCGGCCCAGCCCCTGCCTCTTTGTCACCTCGCAACTTGTGCATAAGCTTGTCGAGATTCATCTCCGCTGATTTTATCCTCCCAAGCCCGGCACCCAAGTCAGAGTTAGAGTTGGTAGAGGATGAGGGTCGTTTGCGTTTGTTCGAGGACGAAGTGGGGGCAGCGGCTGGGACCGACCACCCTGGTACGTCGAAAAGCGGCATGGTTGAGGTGTGGTTGGAGATTGTTGGCGGTGCGCCGAGATATACTAGAGCGTAAGTAGATCCGATCGTCTGATGTAAAAGACTCGGAGGCGGCGATTGAATGGGCGTCTAAATTTCCACTGTCTACGTCCAATCATCATGTTCCTTCGAACATGACTGGGCAAAGTCTGCGTCGTATGCGCGCATTTCACCGCCTAGGAAGTGATTTAGCGCTTATCAGACCACGCTCAACGCCCAAAATGCACATCGGGTTTTTTTGGATATACCATGTCCTCCAAATGTCCTCACAATTGCTGAAATTCTCAACTGCCACATCGACATGTGTGTCCATTTCCTCTTGCACCAGGTTCGTTTCTTCGTCTAAAGCCAAAGTTGTGTCGCCATGGTGTTCAAATCATTTGAATGGCCCTACGATTTCCTGCTTGATAATTTGAGTTTGATGTCGCAGGCATTCAAATCTTCGGTATGGTTGCAGATTTTCTCTTACCGCTGCCATAGCAAAAGAGGCGGCCCTTCCAACGCTACAGATAAGGCCTGAGTAAACCCTCCCATACGATGCCCTACGTGCACGTTCCCTCTCAGAAGGTTCTGCTTCTACCATGGCTTGGTGTGCTGTTTCGATATCCCTTCTCTTCTGGAACCCAACTGGCCGCCTTGTTCAAGCGCCTATCTGACCTGGCTGCTATATTACTATAATTAACCATGGAATCACTCTCGGGCGCTTCATGCAAACTCGAGGTTGCATACTTAAAGCTCGTGGGTGGATGTATTTTATCATCCACCTTCCCCCCATTGACACGCAGCTTCGCATGTTCCGTTTACCTACTCCTCCTGGCGCAAGTAGTCCACCTTCACCCTTCGGGGGGGACCTTGTGGAATCGGTCCGTTGCCATTATTCATCATCCTGTTGCCATAACTGACTGGAATGGTGTGCCAGCAACAAGAATTCGAGCTTTTGGGCGCAGCATGCGAGAGGCTTGAAGGCACTAGCTGGCATCACGAGATGCTCACTGCACCCATTTTAACGAGGGATGCATTCGTTACCGCGAGAAATCAAGACGTTGGTATGCAATACGGCGTACTAGGAGAAACTCTGACAATTTGGTATGAAATTTGTATTCAAGTTTTATGCCCTATCCTTACCCAACTCAGCCCAGAAACGTCGACCTTATGCGGAGATCGCCGCTTGTACCTGAATACGGTAAGGTTTGCATGGTCAATGCGATCCTCATCTGACATTCTGATTTTCAGAATACTCCCTTCTCAGCCGTAGTCTGTGGAGTTCAGGGTTCCGGAAAATCCCACACAGTAGCGTGCATGCTCGAGTGCATGTTCATTGCCAACTTTTCTCCGATAGGGTCTCTACAGAAGCCTCTCTGCGGCTTGGTCCTTCACCTCGGGGAGGGAGGTCCTCACTCGCGGCCATCCGAGGCAGCTTGGTTAGCAGCCTCGAGTCGCAAGGACGTCCAGCCACCGGCTGTTAAGGTTTTTGTTTCGCCTTCCTCGTTGAGGACTATGCGGGCGGTGTACGCTGCAGTAGACAGCAAAATTGTCGTCGAACCGCTGCTACTCGACGAAGAAGAACTAGATGCTCACGCGTTTCTCGGCATGATGTCCGTATCAACATCCGAGGTTCCACCTTTATACGTACAAACAATGCTGGTGCGTTTATTTCCTTGGCTTATGTGTTCTTTCTTCTCATGTATATGCAGTCTATCCTCCGAGACCTAGGAGAGGATTACACTTACGCCAAATTCAGAGACTCACTCAATGTCAAGAAAACAAAGTGGAACCCTGCCCAGTTGTCTGGACTAGAGCAGCGTCTGGCGCTCTTGGAGTCCTTTTTGGCGAAGAAGGTCTTCACCAAGAAATCGCAGTTCTCTAAGAGTCCGCGCTTTGCTCCAGGACAAATCACCATCGTTGATCTATCCGATCCCTTCATCGATGCAGGCTCTGCGTGTGGGCTGTTCGAAATCATCACTCGCCTCTTCGTCCGCGCGAATGTGGATACAGGCAAAGTGCTTGTTGTGGATGAGGCTCACAAGGTATGCGTCTCGTCAGCTTCTTCCTTAACTGAGAATGCTGATCTGGCTATAAAAGTATCTCGTGAACAATGACAGTGCTGCCGGCCTGACTGGTACACTGCTTGAACTGACCCGTGAGCAGCGTCACCTCGCGATGCGGGTCATTATCAGCACGCAAGGTGAGCGTTTTAAACCTTCTAAATGAAACTTAAGTCTTATCATCTCTACAGAACCAACCGTGATACCACCAACCTTGCTTGATCTCTGCACGGTGGCTATAATGCACCGTTTCTCCTCGCCTGCATGGTGGAAAGCACTGTCTGTGCACGTTAGTGCTGACATTTCCTCAGACTCGGCCTTTGACAAGGTTGTACGTTTGCAGGTAAGATGCACTTGCTGTTCCGTTCATCGTCCCGTATTGACAAGTCTGTTTTACGCAGACCGGCGAGGCCCTCGTCTTTGCTGCGACAGGTCTTGCAACTTTTCAAGCTGAGAATTTGACTACCCACCCGGCACTGGAAAGCCTCGGCAGGCGATATATGGTTATCAAAACGAGGAGGCGGGTGACCAAGGACGGAGGGGCGTCCATACTAGTGGTATAGTCCATTTTTCGCTTACTCCCATCATCAAATCTGTATCTACGTATTCATATCTTGCTTTACCTCATATATTAGATGATTTCCTGGTCGTTTTATACAATACCCTTTATTGCAAAGACTGCCCTTGCCGCTTCCTGATCATGACCATAATTGGCGGTAAAACTGACGAAGATGACACTGGTGTTCACTGTTGAAGAAGCTGACCACGATGTGGAGTGAGTTATATAATCCAACAATACGCTCAGTATGAACAGATGCATCAGAGTTTCAGAGTGCATGCAAAGTTGCTGTTAAGTTGTAGCAACTTCAAGAACAAAGCTCGGTTGATTTATTTCTGCCACCACCCACGGGCAAATGCGAAATTACAAACTCCGCGCAATTGGGGTGAAAGTTCTGATCGCTCATATCGTCTCGTCCGCTTTATCCCTGAGGATCTGCGGTTTCTACTTCCCAATCCGCGCGTGTGACCTGGCGGATTATCGACCGATACAGTAATCTGCCCCACAGTGGCAGAACGTTCACTTCATCCTGGCCGATTGCGGTTGATACGAACAATCTGGCAACACGTGTGACAGGGTACTATTGGCAAAGATCTTCGCTTTTCTTTTCTGTGGGGGCTTGCAGCGTGTATTTGATGCCTAATCGCCGTATGTGATTGAATTGAAATTCCTTTATCGACGCGTATCTCCGGAGAGAAGCCTGCAACCCACGCTGCCCTTGCAGGGACTGCCAAAAAATTTCGATCTTGCCGCTATCCTGAACCACAGACACAATGACAAAGAAGACCAAGGCCGAAAAATTGCAGGCAAAGGCGGCTGCGGCTGCAGCTGGCGCTGGCCCTACTCCAGGTAAACCAAAGATCCTAGGTGCAGCAGCATCAGGATCATTCCAGATCAAACCCCCAACGAAGGCCCCTGTCACTCCTGCCCCAGGTCCAGTGCAGAAGAAAGCAGCAAAGGTTCCTCCTAATCCACCGACACCGCAGACATTGTCCAAGAACCAAAAGAAGAAAGAGAAAGCAAAACAGGTACAAGCTCTTTTGGTGCAGTCTAATGCGCAAATCGGGAGTTCCGCAATCCATCAACCAGTCCAAAGCCCCTACGTAGCCCCGGCTGCTCCGCCTCCGCAGCCTGTTAGTGACCTGTAGTCATTAATCTTAGCCGCCTCTGATGAATTGACTAGATTCGAGAATGGTCGGCGCCGCCAGGACTCCCCCTCCCTGCTCCACGCTCTGTGTTCGCGCCGGCTGTACCAGTCGCGCGATTGCCAAGCCCTCCTGAAAGCTCAACGAGTAGAACACCCATCAGTGAAGTGATGATCTCTGCTGGCCACGTATGTCGCATTTCTTGCTTACTACTTCGGCCATTGGCTGAGAGTTTTGCAGGAAGAAGTACAGCTTCTCGAAGACGATTCATTGAACACCCGTGGACGGAGCAGAGACCATGAACTGCGCACGGCTCCCATCTTCACGAGGGATGCGTATGTTGCATTGGGCACTGCCGGGCATACAACACAGTACGGAGTACTCGGCAAAGTCTTAGAGATTTGGTGCGTCACTTGATCCCGTCAGAGCCGCGCTGTGTTCACCAATGCTGCTCGAAGCTCAGGCGCGGAGACAGACACGCCAGATGAGCTCTCGCGCATGTATGTCAACACGGTAAGCACCCCATTCCGCTCTTGAGCAGTCTTACTGAGATCCATCCAGAACGCGCCCTTCTCCGCAATTGTATGCGGCGTGCAAGGTTCTGGCAAATCGCACACTGTGTCCGTCCTGCTAGAGAATATGTTTATCCCATCCTGCACCCCCATCGGCGGGCTCACAAAGCCGCTCTGCGGGCTCGTCCTGCACTTTGGCGAAGGTGGGCCAGCGTCGCGCCCGTGCGAGGCAGCGTGGGTGGGCGTACCCACTTTCCATGGCGTGCGGACACCGCCCGTGCGCGTGTTTGTGTCACGCTCATCGCTGAACACGATGCGCACGGTGTATGCGCCTCTAGGGGACGGCGTGTCGGTGGAGCCGCTGCTATTTAGCGAGGCAGAGCTGGATGCAGAGGCGTTTTTGAGCATGATGAGCGTGACGGGGTCCGAGGGCGCGCCATTGTATATCCAGATCATTTTAGTAGGTCCGTCGTCCGTTTGGAAAGTGCCATAGCTGACGGCTCGTGCTATAGTCTATCCTTCGAGAGCTGGGGGAGAACTACACGTACCGCCAGTTCATCTTCCAGCTCGAAGTGCACAAGAAGAACTTCAACCCGGCCCAGCTAGCGGGCCTCGAGCAGCGGATGGCATTGCTTCAGTCGTTCATGGATCAAGGCAGAGGAACTCAGCCTCGTCCCAGGTTTGAAGCCGGGCAGCTGACCATCATCGACCTGTCGGACCCATTCATAGACCCAGCCTCTGCGTGTGGGCTGTTTGAGATTGTGACGCGGTTGTTTGTGAGAGCGGACGTGGGCACGGGGAAGGTCCTGCTGGTAGATGAAGCGCATAAGGTGCGTTTGATTGTTTGCCTAAATGCTTCTGTCACTCAACATACCGCAGTATCTGTCTGCCACCAAAGGCACTACTGGGCTCACCAAATCACTGCTAACGCTCACGCGTGAGCAACGGCATCTGGCGATGCGCGTATTGATTAGCACACAAGGCATGTAGTTCCACGTTTCTCGTAACTTCTTCGTGCTCATGCCGCGCAGAACCGACTGTTGTGCCCCTGGTGCTTCTGGATCTGTGCACGGTCGCCATACTGCACCGATTCCAGTCGCCCAGTTGGTGGAAGCACTTGGCCGAGCATGTCAGCGCGGACGTGAGTGCCGAAGATGCTTTCGAGAAGGTCGTTGGCCTCCAGGTAAGTCTTTGGACTGCCTGCGCTAGGAAGAGTATCTCATCATTGGTGCTATATAGACGGGAGAGGCAATTATCCTGGCGCCGTCGGGGCTTGATGCAAAGGATGGGCTGCTCCGCCAGCTGGGCCGAAGGTATTGTTGTGTCAAGATGCGGAAACGGGTGACTGCCGATGGGGGGGCCTCGATCCTGGTGTTGGAGTAGAGTTGCTAGAGCGACGAGCCCAGACGCCAAGGAGTGAAACGCTCAACTGAATGGGCTGAAATGAATTCATGACGTACATTTTGTATGACGAAGGTTAAAGATGCCGACGCCACCCCAAGTCAGCCGCATCGGGCCAAGGCACATAAAAGTAATCGTCGTCATCGCATTATTTGGAGCCAAAACTACCTTCCGCTTGCTCAATTCACCCTCCACTCTTCTCCCACTGCTCCTTCTTCCTATCTTTCTCTTTCAAAAAATCAGAAAACATCATCTATCATGCCTTCCGGCACGGGCGTCGTCGACGCTTTCAAGAGTCAGTCTCCATCATTCATTTTTGCGGCTTTTATATAGCATTTATCAATGCACTTTTATGGCATGTGTTGCAGATCTCATAAGACACGGCAAACATCATCAAGCTGCCTCCCGTGCTGAACAGAAAGCCCCAGAATCAGACTCCTCCCAACGATCTCCCATCTCTCTCGATACACCCCGTGGGAGCCAAAGGCAACAACAACAACAAGCAACGCAAGATTTACCGACCGATGTCCAATTTGCTCAGCAGCGTTCCCCCGACCACCGAGAGGCTGCTGAAATGATTGTCAATGAAGAGCGCGAGGCAAAGTCAAAGATGCCGACCTACGTTGGCCTCGAGAACTTCAAGTTGATCGACAAAATGGGAGAGTGCGTGTCTTGATCTTCTCTCGTGATCTCATCCGATCTCAACGTCATCACGTTCTACAGTGGAGCATTCTCGAATGTATACAAGGCTATCGACATCACTACTCAGAAGAAGGTTGCAGGTGAGTACTCGCCCCTGCTGTCACCTTCAGATGCTGATTATACACCCCAGTCAAGGTTGTTCGCAAGTACGAGCTAAATGCAAGCCAGGTCAGTGGTTCATTTCGGTAGTGTCTCCCCTGCCATTAATATTCTCATTGGGACACCTTCTGCGCGCGGTATATTGTTTCGCTTTGTCATCACAGGCAGGCGACAAGCATTTGAATCCTCAGTTTAAGAAAAAGCCGCGCGTCACAGAGGTGCCGTTTCTACTCTTCATGTCGTGTCCTGGACGAGTACAAATGGATTCTAACACACACTTTTACTACAGCGTGCAAACATTCTCAAGGGTGCGTCCATATTGGCATGTGTTGTGGATAGCACTGATCCTGAGCACCCGTGCAGAGGTTCAAATCATGCGAGGAACAAACCACCCATCGATAGTGCGCTTGATCTCGTTTTCAGAGTCACCGGAACACTACTTCATTGTCCTCGAACGTGAGCCGTGCACTTGGTCGATGTCGCTACCGTTGGCTGACTAAATGTCACGCTTAGTCATGGAGGGTGGCGAGCTCTTCCACCAGATCGTGAAGCTGACATACTTCAGTGAGAACCTCTCCCGGCACGTCATCCTCCAGGTCGCAACCGGAATACGATACCTGCACGAAGAGCGTGGCGTGGTCCATCGGGACATAAAACCAGAAAATCTCCTTTTCGAGCGCATTCCCATCGTTGCATCCAAGAACCCTGTCCATCGTCCTTACGATGAAGAGAAAGAAGATGAAGGCGAGTTCATCCCCGGGGTTGGTGGCGGAGGTATCGGCCGGGTCAAGATCGCCGACTTTGGCTTATCAAAAGTAGTGTGGAACGAAGAGACGATGACGCCCTGTGGAACAGTTGGCTACACCGCGCCCGAGATCGTCAAGGATGAGCGATACTCCAAGAGTGTCGATATGTGGGCGCTTGGATGTGTGCTCTACACCCTGCTCTGTGGATTCCCGCCTTTCTATGACGAGAGCATAAACGTGCTTACAGAGAAGGTTGCTCGCGGTTACTACACCTTCTTGAGCCCATGGTGGGACGACATCAGCCACACAGGTATGTCTGCTATCACCCAAATATGCTTGTAATACCAAACTTACCGTATCACAGCAAAGGATCTCATCACGCACCTGCTTTGTGTCGATCCAGCCCAGCGGTACACTATCGACGAGTTCCTTGCTCACCCATGGTGCACAGCTGCCCCGGCCCCACCGCCTCCACCTACGCCATACGCGTATGGTCCTGGAAGGGGCTTGGACTCGCCTCTCCTGAACGCTGCACAAGGTGGCCGCGCAGAAGGACGTTCCCCGGGTCTTGCGACATTGAAAGAGGCTTTCGACATCACGTATGCTGTGCATCGCATGGAGGAGGAAGGCGCAAGGAGGAGAGCATACAACGGTCGTGGAGGTGCTGGGCAGCGGGGTTTCCTGAGCGGCCTCAACGAGGACGATGAAGACGAGGACGAAGACGAAGTGGAAGACACTCGGCGAAAGCATGGCGATGCTGCTGGTCGCGCAGTCGCGCAGGCCAACACAGGCTCTGGAAATGCATATCAGTCATATCAGGCCACCACCATTGGGAAGACGGCACCCAGCCCGAAGGTTTATGAAGGTGGGAGGGCTGGTCCGCGTGATCGTGGCAGTAATAAGAGAGGGCCTGCAACTACTGGGAGTCGCGGGTTTGAGCTGGACATGGATGCCGCGACGCTACTGGGCAGGAGGCACAAGCGCTCTGCAGAGCCCAGCCCACTGGCAGGCAGGTCGATTATTCGCGAGGACACGGACGAGAGGCTCCCTCCCGGCAGCCCGATGCGCGTATGATGATCATTGCAAGCCAGATGGTCGACGCCGCTGATCCGTCCATTGTTCATTTACCTCCTGGCACGGGGATATATCTTCATCACTGGACACTTTCACCATTCCACCACACAGCCATACCCCCGGCATACACGGCATTCCCGGTAATTCTATGTCTTTTTATCTGTCGCGCC
>JACXVL010000053.1:261208-275436 GCA_014898675.1 Athelia sp. TMB
CTTGCCCAAATGATCAGTGCCTGTAACGGACAGTGCTATGTCGACTATGTGAACTTGGTAAGCCTTTTCGCCATTGCAAAGTAGACGAATGCTTATGGTCCTTTCTAGCACTGGTATGGGTAAGTTGATGTACCATTAAAGCCTATGTTACCTCTTACAAACCATTCGCCTGCAGAGGTTCCTTCTCCGACTTCCAGTCCCATGTCGAGGCTGCCCATTCCCAATTCCCTCAGTACCAGATTGTTGTGACAGGCAAGTTCCATCTCCCGAAATGCTGCCATCGGCTAACGCGGCTACAGAGTTTGCGCTTGACAACCCTTCTGGTGGGCAAGCTGCTCAGTAAGTCTTCGAGGCTTTCATCACACTTACTGGAACACGATTGCTCATTTCTAGCTCAGAATTTCTTTCTACGAGCAGGCCTTCCCTTTCCTCGACGGTGCCAGCTATGTTCAGCTTTACTTCCCATTCGTTGCCACTTCGCCTGCCCTGCTTCAGGCTAACGATGCTGGTGCCGTCTCCACTGTCGGTACCGGCTCTTGCCTTTTCAACAACGATGGATCGCCATCCGCCGTCGGCAACCTCATGTACTAAAAGATCGGGGCGGGTGGATAGAATGATTATTATCCTATTATTATTGGGTTATATACAGAAACCTGTCTTTATTTTTAAGCATTCAAACAAGTCTTACTCGATATTAACGAGACTTTCGAGGATCCAATGTCGAAAAGTGGCCACAAGTGCAAAACAAGCGGCCGCCGAAAACGACGAGTCGATTTTCATTATGAAACGTTTGTGCTTCAGCGACACACTAGAATCTGGATCCAGCACGGATGGATCATATCTAAATCTCTACTGTGAAGGCCTGTGAAGACCCCTAATATCATGACCAGTGAGCAGATGCATACATCAGCATTAGTGCTGGGTAGAATTGGTGGGCGTATTATACGAGCATGTATTATACCGTATTATACTGTATCCTACGACGAGGCGGTCCAGGCCTTCGTATAATGGGTATGATTCCCTATGATTCCTCGAGACGATCGGCCTGGTGCATATGCCTAAATTGGTAGGTTCATGCAATCATATCAATTTTTTTATTTGCCCTTCAAATACCTACACCTTCCTCATAGACGCATGGTCTCCACAAAACCCTACGGCATACACACTTCCGGGTCACACCTATCCCCATTTCTCTTCACCCTTCCAAACCTAATGCCTAGCTATACTATTTTCATTACTATTCACCTTCTCGCCCAGTATATCTAGCTGTAAACCTTGCTATACCTAATACTTACAGTCTCAAAGCCTATTATACCAATTATATACATTTTACAAGTGAATCATACATGTATTATACCGTATAATACCGGAAAATTTCGGGCCTGCGGCGCCGGTATAATACCCATTATACGAACGTTACATACCATACGGGGGACCCGCTGCGCGGGTCTGTATCGTACCGACCCAATTCCCAATTCTACCCAGCACGATTCAGCATTCAATTCCAGCTCTCCACTTGCACATTGGTTTTTTTGATCGTATCGATGGCATACACGCCTGTCGACGCGGCGATTGTCGGAGTTATCATATTTCGCGCATCACGTGGGTTTGATTGGAGCTCGACGCGAATTATTATTACAGCACCATCGCTTGTTTTATCCCATTTCAACCAGGGCAGGCTTTGAAAATACCTTTGCCAGCGTCTATGCGCGTTGCCTTGCATACACCGGTGTATCTATCACGCTTGCTTGTAGCTCTGTTGTTGCGAAGCGGAGGGCAACGCTCACTGGCAGCTGGACTACACGACTCATCAAAAAAAGAGCTCGATCCCCGGCCAGACGCCGGTGCAATGGGTGAATCTGCTGAGTGCTCTGCCATCCGGGCTTTCTCCCGCTATATCAGTAGCATAGCCCTTTGTGGCCGATGCAGCATTGCTCGAAGCGCCCGAAGCCCCCCCGGTGAGTCAACGAGGTGGCACATCAAGTATCATGACAGAAGACGCGCCGTCACCATCCGGGAGATGGTATTCGCAGTGCCATTTGATCTCAGCCACATGCTTAATGACGGCGCTATGTAATTAATAGCCCGTTGCGACTCTCAGACACATAACTGTGAGCAGTATAAGTAGCACTTTGCCAAATAGCTCTATTCTCGTCCCATCTTACTCTCCCCCACTTTTCAGTCTCTCCAAGAAAAGATCCAAGATGTTCAGAGCTGCCCTTTCACTCGCTCTCTTTGCTATGGCTGCCGAGGCAGGAAAGCGTGGTCTGTGCTGGCCTTACTGTAAGCAGCTTTGCGGTCAGAAGATGCAAAATTCAACCAACGTATTTTCTAGACAATGGATCCTTGAACCCGGGTGTATTCAACAATGGAGACGGAGAGGTGGTCGCGATGTACGTGCAATCACATTGCAGTTTATCCGTAAACTAAATTGCGAATAACCAGATACGACTACGAGACCTACGCGCCTCCTTCCACCAACGGTAACGGCGGTCTGGGCTTTATTGGCATGCAGCGATGCACCGACTGTGACTCCAGCCCCATAGCAGACCTTGCGTCACGCCAAGCTGCACAGGGATGGGCTACGGTCTTTACTTTGAACGAGCCTGATATCAATGGGATCAGTCCCTCAGATGCTGCGTCATGGTACATCCAGTATGTTAACCCTTTGGCGATCAAGAAGTCTTTGCCTGCCGTCACTTCGTCTACCAACTCCGGCCAAGGCTTGAGCTGGCTCTCCGAGATGATCAGTGCATGTGGTGGACAGTGCTACTACGACTACATCAACCTCGTAAGTCAATATGGATACGAGCCCCCCTATCCCTCTCTGAACGAATTCCCCTAGCATTGGTACGGATCCAGCTTCGGTGAATTCCAGAGTTTTGTCGAATCAGCGAATTCGCAGTTCCCCGTAAGGCTTCGATTAACGCAAATTCTCTCTTGTATTGACAAATTTTCAGGGCATTCAAATCGTCGTTACCGAGTTCGCCCTCCAGAATCCCGCTGGTGGGCAGGCCGACCAGGTTGCCTTCTACCAGCAGGCCTTCCCCTTCCTCGACGGCGCGAGCTACGTCCAGCTCTACTTCCCCTTTGTCGCCACTTCGCCTTCGCTCTTCTCTTCCAACGACGCCGCTGGTGCTGCCTACGTTGGCACTGGTTCATGCCTATACAACGACGATGGCTCCCCATCGGCTGTCGGCAACCTCATGTATTGAATGTGCTGAGCTACTCACTTGAATGGATACCAACTCACGTATTCTTATTACTATCTAGTATTTTTATGCACACGTGTAGTATCGTATTATAGGTCTAGATGCGATTCCCCACAAATATTTGTCTAATGTTTATTGCATTCATCTGTTATCTTGAATACCTGATTGTCATCATTTTCAATTGCAAGCAAGTCGGGTTAAAGCATATGCATGACGCTTGCAGTACTGTCAGGGTTTGACTCTGTCCTAATAGTGATAAATGATTTGATGTAAAGCGTAGTCCTTACTTAGCGCCGCTCCAGAGTCCAGATCCCGATATCAGGCGAATGTTGAATCAATCACCCACCAAAGAGACGAGAAAGCACATGAAGATTTGGAAAGAGTCGTAGTCTCTGAACCTGTGGGGAATATTTATTCAGTTCATGATATGATGTTTGATGCAAGATGCTGTATATATGGCTACAATATGAAAACATAGATCAACCAGTGATCCAAATGGGTGCGGAAGGAAAACCAGTTTCCACTGCGGTTATGATATTAGACCATGGGCACGTAGGAGGCTTGCCCATCTATAAAACAAAGATCAGCACTGTCATGGCGGACTGTGGAGTGAACGACTCACTCTTCTTGCTGACATTCCATCTCAGCTAATCGCCGCTTGAGTTGCCTGATAGAAGATTTGAGGGACAGAGAACCATTGCAGACTGGTAACCACTTACGAATTTTCTCTAGCGAGAGCATTCCTCGACTCCTTGGTTTTCCGAAGATCCTCAGCCATTGATGTCCACGCTTCATCTTCGGGAAGCTGGGCATCCTGATACATCCCGTCCAACTCTTCGTTAAACGCCTGTACGGGACGCGGTCAGTGTCATGATCGCTACATTGCAGCAAATCGACGGTATTTTCACCTCATACATGATCTCCTTCTCGGCAGTTGCATCAGCTAGGAGACTTTTCACGAGTTCACACTGGCGCTTGGTATTCTGCAGCTCAACTCTGGCTTTATCCAAATTTGTCGATTTCTGCGGCAATTTAGCATATCAGGTGGATTCCATTTGGTGAAGCACAGACTTTATGCTCACCTGCTTAAGATCGTTCGCTAAAAGTCGGATATTGTCCTGCATGGCTTCGTAATTTGATGAGGCTTTGAGAATATGTTGATCGGCTTCTGATACGAGTTCTTGCAGAGAGCTGGCAATGTCATCTGCAGGCACGGCCTCCACATTCCGCGGTGTGGATGCATTGTGCAGAGTACCGGCTCGAGTGCGCGGTGTTGCCTCACTCTCTAAGCGCCTTCCAATCAGTGATCGCATCTCGTTCATCCTGTCTTGAGCTTCTTTAGTCTGCGATTGGGTATAAATAAATATATGCCTGAAGAATGATCAAGTTGACTGACTACCGTCGTGCTTACTCGCACAGGTGTGCGTGGCAAACCTTTCACAGGAGAAGTGGATCTCCAGTTTTCTTCGGATAACACTTGGGGAGAATTAGTTTGGAAATTATCTAGTCCGAGTTTGATGCGTTTTACAGCGCGATGCGAAGACTCCATCTACCACAAATCGATTGGTCAATGGTGATAATGGTAGATAGGTTGGAAAGTGCGCACATCTTCTCTCGTCGTTTCAGCAAGACGCATCATATTTTCCACATCAACAGACTTTTCATTAGCCTGTGCACTGGTTCGTTTTGTCCGAACTTGAGGGGAAACCTTTCGGGGAGAAACAATTCTGCCAATTGAAGATGGCGAAGTTCGCGTGAAGGTTTTCCGCATTGGAAAAGGCGATCCATAGGACTTATTTGAATTGACTGAAGTCTTCTTTTTGATAGACAGAGGTTCGATACTGGGTGTCGCCATCCCATTGGTTGGTTGCTTCGGCGTAGTGTCCACAGCGGGGGCGAATGGTGCTCGGCGTCCACTGTGCTGTATGACTATGTCTTCGGCTTCAGCTGGCGGGGTAGAAGGTTGATCGATTTCCATGAGCATTTCGTCTTTTGCGGAGACAAAATCGGGCATTTCTGATGGTAGTAATAAGGGACTCTTTGGTAATGGCGATGGGCATCGTGGGCCCATTGGGCGACGTTCACAAGAGACCTGGGAGGTAGAACGAGAAGGACCTCGGGATTCTCTTCCACGGCTTGGTGTAACCGGTCTGGTAATAGGCGCTGATGTCTGATGGATGGAGGTTTCCCTGGACATTCTGGATGCGGGGCGGACGGGTAAAGGAGGTTCTTCTATGTTTATTGGGTCAATAACCACTCAACATTCGATTAGGCAACAGCAAACCTTCATATATAGTTTCCTCGACATTTGGCTCGACTGGCGGCGAAGGTAGCTTTCCATGTTGACTCTCGCTATTTCTGCGGGCAAGCTCGAGACGCATTGAGAGGTCCATGTCAGATTCGTCCATCGCTCGAGATGGGGGCATCGAGTTGACATCATCCATATCGCTGTATTCCAATTCTCTCTCCTCTGATGTGGCCCGAGAGCCTGGGTTGGAACGTGAGGCATGACGTTTGGAGGACAAGCCTTCAGAGTCACTGTTGAAAGTACCCGGCGATTGGCTTCTTTTCTTGAGAAGCTTGCGAGTGATCGATCTTGACCTTGATCTAGTAGAGGAAGATTTACCGCCCCCACTGCCACCGCTACCAAAGAAAGCGTCCTCATCCATCGAGAGCACTGAAGTGGCAGCGGTAGTTGTGGAATTTCGGGAAGAAAATTTCATCAGACTCCCGTCACCCGTCATTGTCGTCGTAGATGATTTGCTGACAGACGACTTAGACCGCCTGGAAGCGTTGATGGAACCGCTGAAGAAATCGATCTTGGCAGAGCCAGGTCGACCGTTGAAGAGGTTGCGAGAGATGGCATCTAATCCGAAGATATGGGCACGAGAGCGAAGAGTCGCCGTGGGCGTGCCAGGGGCAGAATTATTGCCCGTGCGGAATTTGAACAAACCAAATTGATGAACTAAGGGGCGACGTCCAACGTTCAGAATAGTGAAATGTGACCATTACTTTGCACTCACTAGTTTGCACTATTCGTGCGGGAACGCGTGCAGTCTGTACTATGTCTTCTTCGCTGTCATCATTCGGGTCGTTGGACATGACTATGTAGCGGCATAATTCTCCTGCCATTGGCTGCACTCGTATTCGAACAAAGGGTGGGCCGTCCATTCCAAACGGAACCGGGTCAGCCGATCCTAAAGGATCGATGTGCACAACGACCTTGGTCTATGCAAGAGGTAAGGAGAGGCATGAGGGCATGGTGATAAGTCAACTGGCCTTCTTGCTTTCTTGAAGAAACGCGGTTCTTTGATATAAATTGAAATATGTCCGCGCGAGGGTTATACGACCACCCTTGGACTCGACTTCTGTCTCATCTCTGCAAAGAACGACTGACTGGCCAGCTTTGGTCCTATATTTTGCTTGAGCCTCCCATAAATGCTCCAAAAATCGAGATTTGTCGTTTTGGGCACGCGTAGGGTCAAAATTTATCGGGGATGGGGGGTGGACAACTGATAAAGATCTAAAGGGTCGACCAGACCAGCGGTCTGTCTGGCCTTGGGGCGGATCTTCCAAGTAGATATGCATATCTGTCAAGCCATCAACGAGAAATGCAAATAAAATAAGTTATCACACTGACCAGAACCACCCACGTCAGCAGCAACCACATCTGTTATGTCCATAACGCCCTTAAACGTCATCCCACTCTTCTTCATGCCAAGCGGTAGTCCGCCAGACTTAGCCAGCTTGTCCATCTCGTCCAAACCGGAAAGACTTCGCCCGCTTTTCTCTCCGTTTCCGGGACGCTTGGCTATGAGCAGTTTGTCATCGAAGAGGAACAGTGTGCAGTGCAGAGAGCTCGAGGTGGATGGTCCCGCTGATATTGACGAGGACGAGTCTAAAATCACGTCCTCGACATCAATGCAGTCGATGAAGCGTCTGGAGTGGGATATCAGGCCTGCGGGAAAGCCATCTACTGTCGCTTTCAAGCAGTACCAGATGGCTGCTTGTTTGGTCTGGTCATCGGCCTCGGCCAGCGCAATCTTGCTGGCGATCTTGTCCGCTTCGATAAGTTTCCTGCGCTGAGGATCAGCAGTAGCCATGTGCTTGATCATGGCGCGGAACAGCAGCGTATATCTTGGTATTCGCTGCACCGGATCCATCAGAAGTTCTCGCAGGCCGATTCGATTTCGAGAGTCTGCATTTGCGTATTTGATTCGCTGATAACAATGATAAAGATTTGCGTAGACAATAGTGAAAGTAGCTCACATCAATGAAGGCTGCAAAAGGAGATGATTTCTTTCCCATCTCGCGCAAGAAGATGGTTTGTGCCTCTTCACGCTTGTCGTAGTACCCCTTGTAGAATTCAAAGCCACGATGTTCTTCGAAATGTCGCAAGGCTACATCACCAACGCCCCCCACAGTTCTCGGTCCATCAGGCTTCAACATTCTCTCTAAGTCGGCAAGAAATGCTTCATTGACGGGCAAGAGTTGGTCAATATTGCCAAAAAGAGTCTTGGCCTCGTATGGAGGTAAGATAGAAGTGTCTTTGTTTCGAGAGAACTTCCGCAAGGGATCGGCATAGTCGTGCTTCAATATCTGCAATCTCCTGACATATCCTCTTTCGGTCACCACCAGTTCGTTGATCAGGTCCAGTAGAGTTGACGAGTCGGTGGCCTTAGCCTTCTGCCTTATACTGTGAGTACTGTGTAGACGAAATTTCACTAGTGGGACCTGCTACACCATACCCCTTGAGGGACAACAACATGCCAAAGACGCGTCACCTGACGGTCTGGCAAGATATGTGGGTATCTGGCAAGGCACGAAGGGTTCGAGGAGAACTTACACGATCGGAGACATCATTTGAATTTGCATCCGTAGATAACGAGAGTAGTTGGCTATCAGAATCTGCACTCATAGGTTCGCCCAAAGATGCAATAAGATCTTCAACATCTGTCGCTCACAGGTTTCAACACACGTCACTATTGATCAAGTATAATAACACACCTTCAGGAAGTCTCCGACCGTTTTCTGTGCTCTCAACAACAACTCCGCAGAAGAACACGCGTTTGACGGTTGACGGACCACTGGGGGCCGGTTTCGCAACGGAAAGCCAATCGTCGCCAGTGGCCAATGGCACCACTTTCCGTGGAGAAGCGCTCAAAGCCATAAGAGGTGTTGACGGGTTATCCAGAGACGAGCGTGGACTTGACGCCGTCCTCTGGCAGCGGTGGTAGGACGGGCAGTAGGAAAGAGGATGAAGGTGGTGGTGTAGCTCGTGGGACCGACGACGCGCCTAGGAAACCGACATCATGTGACAACGCGCGTGAATCGCGTTTCTTTGACCTTCCGCTCTCTGCGAGACAGTCGCTGCCAATCTACAGTGCTAAGATATTTAACAATCGGACATTGCTTTGTGCAGGCGAACTGATTTACAATATGGCAAGAAAGATGCTAGATGCTAAGGGAATATTATGTAGGTGCTCAAGAATGAATGAATATGAATACGAATACTCTGGAGGAATATTAGCTATGCGACGGAAAAGTGAAGGTACTCCATAGATAAAAATGAAAATATGGTTCGTGAGAATTCATCATTGCGCTGCAGCTATGGGAGCCGTGGTGGTTGTATTCAATGGACTGAAACGTTGCAGGAAGGATTTATTTCTCTTGACAGGTGGAATGGGTGGGACGGGCTCGTCTCCGGTCGATGCCATCATTTCACGACGGGACGAGCTAGATGTAAATAATGAGCGTCTTCGAATAGGAGTTGGTCGAAGCGGGTCTGACAAAGGACTCTCAGCTCGGTCGTCGTATGGTCGAAGCTGCCCTGTTTGGTTCGCAGACAAGAGCCCACAGCTGCGCTCCTTGGTCGTGTGATTTCGCCGGACCGCAGTAGATTTCGGGGATTCTTGAGCAGCGGCTGAAGCACAGAACGCTTTCTGTAAAGGCTCCTCATCTGGAGCTTTGGGCTCGCTTTGTACCCGTCTACGCAAAGAGCCAGAGAAGCGCTTGAAAAGACTGTAATTGTTTTTGGGATATGATGTAGGACGAGGATCTTGAGGGGACGGGGGAGGCAAGGAGTGATGGCCAGAAGCAGATGATCCTGGGGAAAGTGAGCGAGAGTGAAACATTTCCTTTACTCCTTCAACCATTGACCGGCTACGTATCGGAAGAAAGTGGGATTCCTGGACGGCGAGGAGATTCGGACGAGGTATAGTGGTACTTGCCCTAAGAATGGGAGGCCGCAAGGAGGGCATGGCTTCCGTGACAGGGCTGTTGCCCCTAGATGCACTATTCGAGCCAGTTTGGGAAGAGCATTGTGATAGGGCAGGGGGCGAATCGGGTGTTTCACAAACTTCTCCCTCAACAGTAAGGCCCAACGGTGGGGAGGTGATCTTCAATTTCTTCACAAGCTTACGACTGGGCAACGACCTGGCTGGAGCCTTGGGCACCCCGAGGTGCTGAACTTCCACTTCCGCCATGTATCCGTGAGTGTCTGATCCACCAGTCCTCCTTGGTACGAGAACGCTCTCGCGCTTCGTGAGCCTGTTCTTTGCCGCCACGCCCATTCCTGTCATAACCAATCCTGAGGTGGACCTCGAGAACCCTCCGCGAACAATCTTTGGGGCTTGAAATAGCTCCTCATCTTGAGTGCCGGCGCGTAATCTGGCTGTTAAGCACATTTCGGAAAACATATCTAGCAGCCCTGATTCAACGGCATACCGCGCGTTGGGAGATGCCCGGCGGATGAGGATCGTAGTCTCTGATGCTGCGAAGATAGCTTTCACGGATGCTGTGGAAGAGCGGTGACTGACATGGGTCAGTTCCGGACGTTTTGAAGCGGCTAAATCAGCGCGAACAGCAGAAGCACTCCAATCAGACGGGTGCCCGTCCAAACTTCGCGCATGGTGCGGCGGAACAGGAGGAACGGCATCCAAAACACCATTCGAACTGTCCAGGCTTGATACTGGCTCGTTGACCCATGATGGGGTGTATTTGAAAGACTCGTGTATCGCGGTAATCCAAAGGTCCTTCTCGCGCTGGCAGGCAGCTGCCAGATCGAGCAAATGACCTCCACGTGACAGCCGCAAAGAACACGGCAAAAGAGCTAGCAGCATAATCAGATGACATGCACACCTGAATAATGTAACACTCACAGTCTTCCTCTGGAACATCGATAAGCTCGAAGCCCGTCAAAGAACACCAGTGTCTTGGCTCATATACAGGTCCTTTGCTGACCTTGACCAGGATAAGGTATCCTCCCATGTAGAGAAAGGCCCCCAGGTACTTCGCTTTGACCGTCCCACTGCTCCCGGGAATCTTATCTGCGTGATAATGAATGACATCCAGCGATCCAGCAAATAGACATGTGCCCAAGGAGTTCATAAATGCCGGGGAAATGGTGTGGCCCACGAGGGCCCGCAATGAAGAGGTAGTCTGTGATGTACCAGAATTTAATATGCGATTCAAGACCAGTGACGACTTAGTTGCAATGTCTCGCCGACGCCGCGCCTCGTCGACCGATGCGGCTACATTCTTCATCGCCTGGGATGCGACATCCACCGCGATATCCGGATCCACTTGACCCTCCGCCATCTGCGGCGTCGACGGAGAGAGGCTCTTGCCACATTTGAGTTGGTCTATCAATAAGGGATACTTGCAAATTCTTTGCACGGGTTTGATGAGATAGTCAATGAAGACCAAGCGCGCGCTTCGATCGCGCCCGGTGATCCCATTAGGCGCAGCGGAAGTATTGGTTGCATTGAGGTTTGCCCCCAGGTGCTGCGAGCGCGGCAGCCGCTCTGGCGCTTCCAAGGACGACAGGGAATGCCGCCGCCTTCTCAGGGCTGCGAAAAGCTCCTCTTCCTCGGCCATGGGAGCCAGCGAGTGGCCTTCAACGGTTTGTGGAAAGGATGTGGGCTTCCTCATGTCCGCGACCATATGCGACGCGCGCTGTTCAAAGGACTCCCACTCCTGGCTGTGAGCATTCTGAAGCTTTCGAACCAGGTCAAAGGCCTCAGGGTGCCCCGCGCAGAACGTCTCGTACAATTCAAAACCGGCCGCCTAGAAGTCATATGAGCAGGGATGATGACACAATGGGTTTGCACGCACCTGAACTTTGATCTTATCTGCCACAGCTGCGATAGCCGCCTCCAGGGCATCGCTGGGAGGCCCGATCCCCTTCTTCTCCTTGGAGTGAACCAGTACTGGAGACTCGGACCCCTCGGCTGTTAATGAGAACCCGAGAGGCTCCAGTGCCATTCGCAAATCATCGACAAAATCTTGATGGAAATGAAATATATCTTCCACATTCCGGGTCACGAGGTCAATTTCCTCATCAGAAAACATATATCGGGAATGTTGCTGTCCTTTATGGGAAACCGCTGTGCCGTCATGGGTGGCGGGATTAGATCCTGCGAGCGGGAGGTGGGTTTGTGACGAGTTGAGGTTGAATGATGCAGTCGTAGGGGAGCGCGAAAAGGTTGGAATGGATAGGTTGGACGACGACCCAAAGGGACCGGTACTTGCCGACCGGCAACTTAGCATTGGTAATTGGCGGATATAGCCCTATGCTCGATATTAGCAGAGAGTGGGAGAGCAAGCGAGGAGACTCACGTTGATCAACTCGCGCAGATCCCTCACATACCCCATTTCCGTCGTGAGCAGCTCCGTTAGAGCATGGTAGCGCCGTAAGTTGTCTTTCAGATTGTCTTTGAAAATCTCCTTGGACTCTTCGTCGGCTTCGGGTGCTTCATCTGCGGTCTCATAGTCTTGGGGGCTCTCTGCCCATGTCGGGTCATCGTCTTCCCTGTCCGACCCTTCTGGCACATGGAAAATGGCCTTCTTGCTGTCGGTAGCGACGAAAGTGTCGCGGAGTGGGCTCAAGGGTGCCTTGGTGCTCACATACGCGAAGTTGCCTTTGTGGGAGGGCGACGGAGGCGTTGGAGGTGTCTTGGGAAGATCTTTGGACATAGACATCAGGGACAAGGATGATCGGCGCCTTAGAGCATACGTTTCCGTGGCATGCTCGTCGGATGAGGCTGGCAATGAGGCTGAGGGTTCTATGGAGGTTGGCACGCGCCGAGACTCTAAACTCGCCAACAGCTGCGAATTTGATTTCGTGGGGGGCGTGGGGGGAATGGAATGTGGTGTTTGGCTGACGTCAACCGCGCGAATCGCCGCGTTCCCTGAGGGAAGAGGCGCTGGGAATCCCTTTGTGAGATAATCTTGCTGCAATGGCGTCCCCTGGAGGGCTGCAAGCATCTCCTTCGCGCTTTCTCTGTCCGGCGCGACGTAGAAGCTGGTGGACGACATGCTCGTTGTGGGGGTGGTGATTGGGGAAGCCACAATGGGTGTCAGCGGAGAGAACGAGCGGGGAACTAAGCGTGTTCTTTTTCGGGCATTGGGGCGACCACTCCGTTCACCAGAGCTGGAACGTACTGTGCTAGAGATATGTTTTGCCAACGCGGGTTGATCGCCTGCCGAGAGAAGTAAGGGACTAGCCCCAGGCCGCCGGACGAACATGGGAGTGTCCTGGACATGTTTGTCGGTATATGGGAGTGTATGCGCTCTATCCATTGCGGAGCGAGGTGGGTATATACAATGGTTAAACGCCAGGCGGGCAGCTGGGTATATGCTGGGTATTGTTGAGGGTATATTGCAACTGAGTGTGCTGACCGGATTGAGATAGTGGGATCCCGCCCAGATAGCAACGCGGCACTGGAGTATCCAGGTTAGAAAGGGGAGTAAACCAACAGCGTCACAATTACCGTCAGACCTGCCAGTGACTAACGCGTTGGCACAAATATAGGGCGTGAACGCGCGAATGACGATCGGTTGATTGATCTAATGGCGTTTTTTTAGTATAAAGCACCTTCCATTCGTTCCACAGCGATATTCGCGTGCGACCACGCCTCACCACTGCGTTAACTGTCCAAATCGTCATCTGGCACCACCAACGTTCATTTTTGCCCGTGACTGATCTCTGAATATCCAGCGCGCGTGCGTATCCCCGCAGTTATCCCCATTAAACCCGATACGTCCGTCACCCTGCGTGATAAACTTTTAATATTCAAAAATACAAATATACACGCTAGTGGGGTGCCATCGGTGTATTCTTCCTGCCGCGCAAGCCGTAGCGCCCTGTCGAACGTGTTCACAGTCCAGCGCCTACATGAAGACATGAGGCTACAAGCACCCTGGCTCTTCTAACCCTGGTTTCATTGTATTTTGCGTTCCGGTCAACTACCAACGAGGAATAATGCTCCAGCCAATTGCAACTGCGGTTTTCGGAACGGAGATGCAGGTCGGACCCGAGCCCTCAGGCCTCAGGGGTTGCCAGGCCCTAGTTGGATTCGATACCTAGGCACAAAAGGCACAAACATCGCAAAGAACGCCGGGACGCCCAGGTCCGACAATATGTCAAATAACACACCCTAGCTGCATGCCTGGAGCCGCCACATTACTCTCAATCACGTCGTGGTATTCCTGTGCCAGAACACGATGTGCTGTTCGGACAGGAGTGGCCCATTATACAGAATCTTATCAATCACACTGGCGTCAATGAATAGGATCCTAATCCAACCAGCGCTCTCGATCGAGTTGAAGCGAACAAGTACCATAATGGTCTGTGCCAAGCAACACATGCTACCCGAGAAACTGGATCCAAGACACTGCATAGTGCTGCGCAGGGCACTCTGTTCACAGTGCATGCACACGCTAATACAAGTCCACCTTATCGTCGCCCCGGGGTATGAACCTCATGTTGCTCTGCTCGGCGTTGCGCCGACGTTGAAGCTCTTTATCTAAGAAATCGCGTAAAGCAGCAACATTGACACCGCTGAAGACGCGAAATGCTGCCTGCTGGTCGGCATCATAATTCTGAGATCTGGTGAGCATACATGGCGCAATTGGATCTCTATATCATCAAACTCACCTTGGGAGGAGGATCGGAAAAGCGTTTGATACCCTTGCGCTTCAGAGCAGGAACACCATTTGCTGTGAGCAATTGCA
>JACXVL010000530.1:0-40559 GCA_014898675.1 Athelia sp. TMB
TAGTTCTACTGCTTATAGACGGTTCTTAGTAGATAGAAGCTAATGGGGATAATGGTTGGATGACTGAGCGAGTGGGAGAATATATACATAAGGGGCATAAATAATAGTTGACCGCGCGCTCTGCGCGCGGTGGCGTACGCAGTTAGCCGGCAGTCGGTTTCGCAGTCGCTACACTGCAGGGCTCAGCTCTGCCCAAGGTCGCTGGGCACCCGACAGGCTTTGGTGAGCTCATTTTCACAAACTCGATACCTCACCTAATTAGTTTCTAGGGATCAGTCAGGTGCAAGTTTGCTTTGGGTCGATCTTGCCTGGTCGTGTTGTGATAGCGAACGCAGACCGAAGCTATTCAATCGGGTGAATGGCTCTCGCATTTTTTTAATTTTACAGCAAACGGCACAGAACGGCACACTGATAGTCGCCTCGCGTTTCGAATTTTGTTTGCACACACTTGATCTAAACAACATATGATCCTGAATTTCCTCTCATTGCTGGGAAGTTGTCGTAAATGTTCGACAAATAAGGAAAAGGTGACGCGAGGTGCGGCGAGCGCAAAGTTGTCAGTGGTATTATCAGATGATTGCTGCTATAGTGCATCCAGATGGCACCTCACTTCTCACACTGATTTCTTTGAAGTTAGTCAATTCAAAGCTTAGCTTTTGTCTTAGCTCTCTATGGACATCGTGGCTCAAGCGTTCTTGAGCTCACTTTCAGTCAAAACGCCACCACCTGTAGCTAACTTGGTACAACCGAGACCAATAGCCTGAAGCTTCTGATCACTGGCAACGTTTTGTCAGGCACTTCAAGCACCTAGTTTCAAGAAACTGAGCATCACCCCCTTCGTCGATTGGTTTATGGTTCCCGTGATCCACTCTCGAGAGCCAACGTAGTCCGAATCGTAAGCTGTCTCGCAGTGCTCTTGACTGGTCTATTATTGAGGACCTCATAGCCTGTTATCGATATCAGGTTACTAGAGTTCTTCCACAGTCTTAAGGACACGATGTCAACTTTACCCAGACTTTACCCGCTACAGCCGAGACCGCAGGACTTTCCACGCACTCAAGCCTCATTACCGGACCGCACAGTCCAGCTATTGACAGGTCAGAGCCAAATCGAATGGAGGGCATTGAGAGTTGTGTGAAGTTTGGGAAGAACGAACGATAACTACTAGTTGAGCTTAGCGCGCGCGTTTGTGTGCGTGTGTCGACACATGCGACAGTCGCTGCCAATCAGATACATACACTTTGCGTCGGACGAAGACATCACTGCGCATCAACACACATTGGTATCTATACTTCCATTTCAACCTTCCATTTCACCTGGAGGGGGGCCCTGAGGTTGTCCTCCCTGCTCTTTATCTTTTCGCGTCGCCTGAACGACATCGTCCACGCGGAGAAGCATTCGTGCAGCCTAGAGACATTTGTCAGAAAGAAGTAACAATCCAAGAAATAAATTTCTGCGAACTTCGATGGCAGTTTTCAGAGTTTGGATCTGCGAAATAATCATTAAGAACAGGCGTTTGTTTGAGAAAGAGTTGTCGCTAACCTTTACACTGGCAGATTCATACAATCCATAGGTTTTCATGTCGACGATTTTACCTGTCTCGCCGTTCACTCCCCACGAGTTTTCACCACTAGCGTGCTTGGCCTGTAAAATCCGAAGATTAAGTCAAGTAGTACAGAAATAAAATTCAGGCACAACCAACCCTAAGTTCTGTGAGGACACGAATGGCATTGCCGCCACTGTTCTGTACCAAAGTTCTCGGGATGACTTCCATGGCATCAGCCACTGCACGATACGGCCAGCCTTCGACGCCAACAATGGTTCTCGCTTTCGCGTGAAGCCCGACGCTGATGGCCATCTCTGTGGCACCGCCTCCGGGGGCAAGCAGAGGGTTGTAGACCACGTTCCGTGCAACTGACATCGCATCCGCAAGATTACGATCAATCTCGTTGAGGATGTCTTTGGACGGTCCACGTAAGAGAATGGTACATGCTTTGGGTGTTTTGCATTCCGTTAAGAATGTGAAGTATCTATTGTTTGGTCAGCGGGAACCCGTCAAATATAGCATTGATGTGGCACTGACTCATCCCCAATCTTCTCGATGTTGAAAAGGCCGCATTGGGTACCAATATCAGTCTCGCGGAGATCTTCTACCCGATTGACAATGATAGCGCCGACAGCGAGGGCGATTCGGTTGTTGTCTGACTTTCGGACACGTCGCAAGGCAGAAACTCCGTGCTTCATCAAGACGTGCTGAGCGGTGTCTGCTATATATTAGCGATGAACGAAAAGCCAAGCAATTGCGTTTCTTACCTGAGACACCCTTCTCCGTGATAACAAGATCGGGCTTGAACTCAAGGATCTTGTCCACAAGCGCCTTGACCTGTTCGTCCTCAATATCCTGCGCCCTTGCCCAATCCGATTCCTTCGAAAACTCCATATTCGTCTGACTCTCTCCCTTCTTGTACTCCAATGGGCAATCGAGAAGCACAATGCGCGGGTTCTGGATTCGTCTTCGCATGTTCGGATGTGTGATGTCCTTGTTGACCATGACACCATTCAGGACCCGGCTCTGCTCAATCTCACCTCCTGGAACCTTCTCCACCCTTGCATATCTCTTGATATCGACGGTTTTCATGCCTCCTTCATCCTGAGCCACGGTACGAACCGCCTCCAATGCAAGTTTGCACATAAGATCCGACCAACGCATGACAAACTTGGTACCAATCGAAGTTTTGATCAGAGAGAGCATCTCATTGTCGTCGGAGGTGTTGATAGGTACGGATATGCGCTTGATGATCTCGAGGGCCTCCTTCAGGGCCTTATTGTACGCGGAAATGATCACGACCGGGTGGATATCGCGCTCGAGTTGGGACAAGGATTGAGCCAAGATCTCGCCAGCTTGTGGATATATTAGATGCAACGAACGAAGCAATGGCATGGCACTCACCAAGGATTATCACGCTGGTCGTTCCGTCACCACATTCCTCGTCCTGTGTCCGACTAAGTTCGATCATGTTTTTGGCGGCAGGGTGCGCTACGTCGATTTCTCGGAGGATCGCATTTCCGTCATTGGTTAATCTGCACCGTCTGAGTAAGTCTATATAGGAATCTGATATTGTAAGTACGTACACTATTCCACCCATTGGATCCAGGATCATTTTCAACATTGCTTTGGGGCCCAAACACGTTCGGATCACATCTGCCACGGTCTGTTTCAATTGATATCAGAATGAAGGAAGTATTCATTTCCGTCCGAGCATACCTTTGCCGCAGTTATGTTGGAGATCTGAGCTTTGCGTCCAGATTGTCGCTCTGGCGCCGTGTCTGCGGAAATATGTCAAGACCACAGTATCTCTTCCTCTAGAGGCCGATCTCGTACTCATCACGAAAATGGGGCTTTGTCCTGGGGCCTGCATGGTGAAAGTCGGCGCGAGGGTCGTCAGCAAAAAAGTCGTTGAGGTCGATGCTGAAAACGCGACTTGATAATTGTCGGTCGCATTACAGCTTATTCGCAATACCGTTCCCGCGAATGGCCCCTGTGTCTGCTTTCAAATTTTCCTTCGACGTCCTCATGCTCTTCAATACTTATTTCCGAAGAATAACGCATTGTTCACCGAAGATACTCTGTTTCTGGTCTCAAATTAAATACAATGGCCTTGGGTCCACAGTGGCTAAGAGGATTCATTCTATGACCCTAGGGAGGTCTACCAGCACTCAGGCTAGTGCACGAACTCACGCCTACTCAAACGTACTCGCCAGTGGATCCCCAATGTCTTAATCTTGATGAATTTTGCTACAAGGCTGCAGCTATCGAGTTGCTTTACTTAGTGGCTCACCGAACCCTGTGGTGGTGGTTGCATGCCAGTTGTTGCGCTGAGCGAATGCAGTGACACATCAGGCTCCCCTACATTCTGTGGGCGTCCTGCTTGCACGTATCTTGATGTTATGTTGCAGCCTTCAATCCCAGTAACCGTAGTAACATCTACGAAACATCAATTTCCGGGATGTCCAACCCATGCCCACTATTCTCACCAGAAATCCACACGGCCATCGGCAACCCTCGGGGTCTCTAAATCACTGATCAGCCGTAGCCCTGGGTCAGATTGTGACCTCGACGCGCTTCTTCTCGCCGCTTCATGTATCATGTCGTGTCAGCTTGATATTCAGCACATATCCAGCTCTGTTCCTAGTTTCCTCGACAACAATGTGCTGGCTCGACTGATCTTGCTTGCTAGTATTGTCTTGACGCCACTAACGTTGACAACTTGTCTCAAACACTTCCGGATCTTTCGGCTCACATGCATTGCAGCGAGACAATCGTATTGGTAACATGCACATCCCGCCCCTGCTCGAGTGCAAGAAAGGCCAGTGGTCTCCGTATCCGTAACTCAACACAGAGCAAGCATTGTCTTGATTTGCTTCGTGGAACATCGCATATCAAGAACCAGAGGTAGTTGGAAGAAATTGTGAAGAAACAAGAAGTTTTCAAGGAAGATAAAGAAAGAAGCACGGCTTAACGTTGCTAGGCTAAGATTTCTCCACCGCAAGGGAAATACGAGGGAAATATTCTAGAACCATAATAGAAATTGCGTTACAAGATTCTGTCGTTGATGAGAGAATCAAGCGACCGCTGGCTGATGCTCAGTACCCCTGCTGGCGCGCCAGGTCTCTGGGCCCGTGCGATTGTTGATCCTTTGGTTCTTGATCCTCCGCGAGAACCAATCAAGAGAGGTCGAGCCCGTCTCATACTTCGCTGGGTCCTCGGCCAGTTTGACTGCAGCCGCAATCATTGGGCTATCCTCGATCAAAGCATGGAGCAAGACGGAGTTGCCTGGCCGGGTGAAGAATACCAAGGACCATCGCTCGTGTTTAGCCTGGTCCCCTGGCGGAGTACTTTAAGAAAGTCAGCTCTGGATTCGGCAGGCAACCCATTTGATAGACCTACACAACACGATGCAAATTTGATCGCAATATGCCGCCGCTAAAGAGGGCCATCGCGTCTCCGAGATTACAGATGGCATGACCAGGAATTGGCTTCACAATAGCATAAGACTTAACTCCATCAGAGAACAGTGGCTATCACCTTGATATACTGCCACTTCTCAGTTCCGGGCACTAGCACTTGTAGCCCTCCAAGCCGATTATGCAGGAACGACTACATAAAAAGTGTTCAGATGATAATCCTGACCTAAGCGCATCACTTACCAAAGATCCGAAGTCAGTGTGTGCCCCAATCGCCCTCTGCTCTTCTGACATCCCTTGAGGCCTAGGCGGGTTCTTAATACACCTAGCCTCACTTCCACTGAACTCATCCATCGTGTGTCTCTGCGCCAAAGTGCCCGCCGGCAGGCCTAGCCGATCGTTGAAGACTTCCATCAAGGTTGCATTCACCTCGAGGGACTTGCGCACGAATGGCACAATGGTAGACTCCATCCTGGCGTTAGTGGCTGATGGGTAGGACCTGCGGGCCACCCTTGGCCATGCGAGCGCATCGTCCTTGGCAATGTTGATGAATTCGACCGTGTCCAACGCTCCGGTCTCGTCGACGGCATTAGCGCCTTTAGCTTTGTAGCTTCGCGATGTTAGCGATGCAAGTACTCGTAAGCGTGCCAGGCGTACCCGAAAGACATGCCATCATCGCCTTGCTCGAACTGCATCTTCTCGCTCATGGGTGCTTTCATGGTCTCTACGCCCATGTCGAACATTTCATTGGCTTCGTGGTCTACTCCGTGATTCTTCAAACTATTTCATAAATGAGTTATCAGTTGCGTGAACTTCACTTCACTGCAGCCAATCAATACGCACTACCAAAAACCAAGCTCGGTGGCTGCTTTCCATAGCTTGTCAATCTCGGCTTTGTCATTGGTCTTGATCAGTGCGTAGTCCACGATCAACAATGGATGCGTGGGCACATCATCAGGGAATGGGGGGAGTGTGGCGCTTGGCATATTTCGTTGAAAGGTATGTGTGGATGTGGGTGCTAATAGCGAGCAGAACGTGGAACTTAAATGCCTTTCAGATGCTTGATCGTTGAAGCAGGGGTGCCGAGGGGTTATCCTTGTGGCCATTTCGGCCCTCGGGAGTGCAATCGCTGGCAGGCTTCACAGGTGACCTGGTCACTTTGGGAGATTTTGGGGCGCGCGAAGCAATATCGTGGCTTGAGCAACTTGCATTTAGCCAAATCTTTCAGCCTAGGTGATGCTGGGGTGCTTCACACGCTTAGAGATACAAACGTCAAGGATAGCGTAACTGATGATAGAAGACAGAGTTGGCAATCAAGGACACCGGTGGGTACGAACATTGACCAGCACTGACTGACACCGTGACAGAGTCTGCATAGAGTCCACAAGCGGTGAGAATCATGAGACCGTGGGGATTTGCATGTCAATGGCCTCTTTACCACTTGCCACTATGCTGCCTTGGTGACTTCCTCCTCCGCTTCTAACCGCCGAGACTGGCCAAACTTGTAACTTTGACCTGTTGGTTCCACTACTGCCTATTCCATCTCCGAGTCGTCACAAGGTCAACGGCTGGCATGACTCTTTTCTCCGCGAAACAAGTGATCGATCCTGCGTGCCCAAATATTTCGACCAAGTACTTTGGCAACTGGCCGTTGTCAGTTAACGTTGCGAAGAGTGTCTATTCGCGAGGAATATTTGAAATGTAATAACCACGCAATCCGAACCAATCGCACAGGCGATGATGCACTCGATCTCGTCGTCCCTCGGTTGGTCTACGGGAAGTTTTTAAAGCTACTATTTAAAACTCCTGAGTGGCTTCAGGAGATTACCTTGGTATGTCCCGTCCGCAATCCATAGCTTACAGAACGTCATCTGCGGAGGATGAAGATATTGGCCCAATTCAAGGCTGTGCAGCTCCCACTAAGCCATGCACAACGTAAAGTAAAGTTAGTAAACCTTTTCAAGCTTAGCGACCCGGATGTGTTCCTGCTATCCGAGATGTCCGGGCCGATATCGAAACCTTGGGTGTAGTTGGGTGTGTCACAGGACCGATGTGGGCCTACCAGGGGTCTGGGGTGGCCTTGGTTGTATATTATAATTACTGCTTCCTTTGCTCTTGTTCCTCGAAGTTCTTGCGGGTCATTTATAGGCTACGCTCACCAGATTTATTTTCCAATCCCTCTTGCTGCTCAGCTGCTTCTATCTACATCATGGACGAGGGTATCGACTTGACTTTCGGCGCACTGCTGCTCGGCTCATTGATTGCGTGCAGGTACGGTCGACAGGTAAACTCTCTGTATGCTGAAAACTAACCTGCTATTACGCGAAGCCTCTCAGGTGAAGGCTCTCCCGTGCTTTAGCGATCCTCCGTGGGATCTAATAATTCTGTTTGCAGGCATGGTGTTTCTACAATCCGTCATATACTTCATGATCTACCCCAAAGATGGTAGGGCGAGACAGTCTATTGTGAGCAAGCTCTCAGAAAATCAGACGATATTTGACCTCTCGCGACGCGGGCGCAGGTCGGCTCTGTATGGGCGCTGGACACATTGCACACATGTTTAGTTATGGCATCGATGTGGAATTACTTCGTGGTGTATTTCGGAGATGCACTCATCATTGATGATATTCCATGGTGTGTCGTAACACTACTGCAGTATATCGTCCACTGATATATTTTGTCTCAGGACACTCGCAGTATGTGCCCTGCTTTGCGCGACACATGCAACAAACTGATTTATGTTTATCAACAGAGCACCATTGCCGTCACGGTAAGATTAGTCGGTCGCATGCTTGACCATGTGGCGTGCTCAATATTCACGTCCAGGCAATCCTAACATTCATAGTACATTGGTAGCGTTTTTCTTACCGCTTCGTTCGCACCCGACTGACATGGTGGCGGCTGCAGTTTCTTAGCGCAGCGCATTCACGTGTGTGAGTCCGTTTTAACCAATTCTTTGTGGCTGTACCTTGATGGAAACCAAGTGCTGAAGAAGAGATGGTTTATCTCTGGACCTATTGTGATACTCGCTGCGCTGAGGCTTAGTAAGCGGACTTCATCAAGAATGGTGAGCAAAGTACTAAATTCCCATGTTTTCCAGTCGCTGCAGGAGGTCCGTCTACTCTGTATCTTCTCAATTGTTTCTTTGTTAAGCAATAACCCTCGCAGCTACCACTGGAGCCATGTTCGTCATCCTTACAACCCGTGGATATGTGCGCTTAAACTGACATCTTATCTAGGATAAAACTTAAAACGTTTACGAAATACAGCGACGAATTTGCTGTGCGTTCGTGTTGACGAGCATAGTAATTGTGACTGATGTTCAACTGTCCAGTGGCTTTTTACAACAGGGTTAGGTCTATCATCCGGTAGGTTTTTGAAGACCTTGTTCGTATCAAGTACACTGAGATTCTGCCGACAGTCGTGGATTGTATCATAACAATCACGCTCTGCCTTCATTTGAGGAGCAATCGTAAAGGGACCAATAGGTAGGTAAAATTCTCCGCTATCAGCCCCGAGTATCAAAGACTTATATCGATAAGTCTCAACCACATGATAGACTCGCTTGTTCTCTATACCTTCGAAACGGGTGCATTGACCAGGCAAGTGGTCGCATCTTGTTGTCCCGTCTTTTTCTCAGCTGATTTCTTCTCCTAGTGTCGCGGCCATCCTGTCCATGATATGTTGGCTATTAATGCGACACAACCGCATATTTTTAGCCTTACACTTCGTCATCTCCAAGCGTGGGTCTTACAGCCAACCTACTCCGCTCTTTCTAACGAGTCGACCTACAGTTTATGCGAACTCGCTTCTAGCTACGTAAGCCTGGAGCGAATTTCATTCGATCATCTTCCTGCTGACAGCTTATCCAGCCTGAACATGAGAATTACGCTCAGCAGAGGGAATAGTAATGTGCATTATGATGAATCATTTCTAGTGGGCTTTCCGGAATTGTCGTCTCACCCAAGTCCTTTACGACACAATCAACCATCTGTAAGCTGTTTATGAAAAGATGAAAGAGCTAATAGACTGACACATTACAATATAGCGCGGCGATGGCTCCATGGCGGATAGTGAAATGGCGAAGGTGCTTTCCTCATGTCTCGCCCAATTCCTACTTGCTGACTCGCATATATAGCTTGAGATCAACGTCGAAAGAACTGTTGAACATCGATTGGAGGTTCCTAGCAGCACATACAAGGCAGCTATAGCGCATCCATGAGGCGGCTGACTTTTATTCGAGACGGCTTCACGAGAGTTTATTCGAGGCGTCATTGAATCCCGCACATGCTACGCTGTCTGTGTAATTGATTCTCGATCTTCAAATGGTTGTACAAATATAAGTAGCCAGAGATCCCGATCTCAACGTCAATGTAATTACTATATACAAGTAGCGAATAGTCACAGGTAGATATTAAAATATGTAGTAGCCTACTATAACGGTATTACAGATATGTACATGTCAAGGGCGCAAGGCATATCGCTCGCGGATTTACACAGCGCCATCAATACGAATGACAGACTCGTCTCCAGATCCTTCCTTCAAGCGGTTGTTCTGTGAGGAGAAAATATGTCAGTTGCGTGCTCCGAAGTAAAAGAGCGATCAGCCCACCTCGAACTTGGAGCCGGCTGACCCACGGCCCTCGAAACCGGAATCATCATATATGTCGGACTGAACGGGCATGGTGCCCATCTAAAGTGGGCCGGTGAGCAGATTTTCTGTCGGGCATAAAGGGTGACGTACTTGTATGAACGACGAATTCTGTGGACGCGCGCGGGGAGCCGCTGGCAAGGTGCCTGCCGAAACTTCGGCAGAGGTGCTGGTCTTGATCCCTGTACCTCGCAAAGAATTGCGCATGTTCAAAGTTAAGAGCAAAGCGTTGGTGCAAACTGAATAGACAACGTTGAACATATCAGTTCGCCGTTTACTGCCCTCGAGGTCAAAGGGTCCTTACTGTTGCCATATATGAAGTCCAGGGCGTTGGACATGTAGCTGTCCGGGAAAACGAGGAACTGTAGGAATAAGACAAATGTCCCGCGCGAGTGAAGAAACAAAACAACTCACAAGAACGAGTTCAAGGATACCAACGAAGCTGCGAGTTCTAAATCAGTGGCTGATTTTTTTTTGGGACAGGCGGTTGACGAACGCAGTCAGCACAAACCGCTCCACCGCTAAAACTACTATCCGGTTGAGGAGTTGGTTGGTTCTTGACAAGAGTGATTAGTTGATAGCGGTAAATGTGATGGATGTACGCTCACTCCTTATAAGCCGATCGACGGGCTCCCAAGGTTATGCAAAGGACTAAAGCGATCAAAAGATCCGTTATAAAATTGATTGCCGAGAATGCAATGTCCATGGGCTGCAATGTAGCACTAGATAAGCCATGGAATGAATGCACAGCGGTTGTCACGTACTCTAAGGAACGCATCATTCACGGCCGTATCGGATGTCCCCACACTTAGGCTGAAAAATTGTGGTCATCGAATGGCTCTATGCAATGGAGAGCGAGACACTTACAGATATTCAATCAATCCTTCATATGCAAGCACGCGTGAGGGATACGCAACAAGTGAGGAGATAGATTTCACGTACTGATACCGAGTCCTGATAAAGTGGAAGGTCAGCGATGTGCAATACCTATAGAAATGCCGATATTTACCTGCGTGTGCAGTCACCAGCAGCGACTTTGCGAACCGACGATAAGTTTAAGCAGAGGTTTCACGAGAATAACTTGGGACTCACTATCAAACCCGATATCCACCACCGGATGGATGGATCCGATATTTTGAAAATTCGGACCGTATAAAATCTGTACGGGCCCTATCAGATACGATTCTAGTATACTGAGTTGATGTTCACATACATTTGAACTATGACGGCCACCACGATCTGCACGAAAATCAGCCGAAGAGCATTCACAGAGTCGTACGGGACAAACATTAACACCCAACGAAGACTTTAAAATATTAGTGCTCTGATTAGACCTAGAGACGATATTTCCTCACATAGAGAGACCTGAGGCGATAGTCACATGAGTTAGGGTTGTAAACAAAGTGGAGGGGTTGGTACACACCAAGGAGTTTGCAGAAAATGATTATTTTGAACAAGGCCGGTGACCTTGAGAACAACATCAGCAAAGTGAAAAAAGTAGTTATTGGATGCACCCTGTACTGCTTACCATATAAAAATAGGTGACATGGCAGATCAAGAACGCATGGAAGGTATCCAGTACCCTGCCGTCATGAATACTGCATCAGCAAACATTCGGCAAGGACAGAAAATAGTCAGACCATAGACACGAGACCTAGATCAATCAGGTTCAATATATGCGTCAAGTAGATGCTACAAACGCTAACCAATAATTTCAGACCAAGTTTGTCCTTCGGGTACATCACAAAATACATGTACGTCTGCCAGAAATGATCAGACTCGTTCGAGAATAAGGAAAATACTGGCTTACCTGCGAGTTGGTGATCCCGTATAACCTAGGAATATAATTTAAGGATGTCGAAGACATGAACACGACGATGCTCACATGAATGAAATTAGTCCCGCTATAAGCAGGGACCCTGCAGATCAAGTATCAGTCGGGTGCGCACAACCAATCCAATCTAAAATACTGGCCAAAATTGATGTCGACAACGCCCATGCTTTGAGACTTTGCGAAGAGATAGAAAGCCTAGAGTGGTGAAAAGGGGATGAGGGCGACATCTAAGTCCAGAACTTCTCCATATATGCTCCCGCTAGATAGGCTAGGATAGCCTCGATCGATCAATCTGAGTTTAAACTGTCAGCTTCGGCACGCGGTTTCATAGGACCCCTGATTATAGGTGAGAATGTATGTTCCCCAAAGCATCCCATTTGTCCGGTATTTGAATTTCCTTTTTAGGAAGGATATGTCCGGTTTTCTGCACAGGCCTCATAGGGGGCTCCATTTGCGCTTACCAAATGAGGGGAGTTTTGAGGCGCAAAGAGCTGCTCTCAGTAAAACTTGACTGGCTGATCAATAACCTAGACAAATGGCGAGCTCAGTTGAGTAGAGAAGGGTAGGGAGCACTTCAAGTCCACCACAAGGGCCGTCCCGACTGCCAAATTGGGACCGATTTGTCCGGAAATCTGCACAGGCCATGCTCGAGGTCAGGGGTTTGTCCGGTTTTCTACACAGGCCTTATTGCCTAATTTGGACAGGTTTGTCCGGTTTTTTGAACAGACCTTACCACCTATAATCAGGGGTCCTGGTTTCATGCTCCCTGAGTCAGGCACTGGCATATTTGGATGCTGGAACAACCTTTATCCATGTTGTATGATGCGCTACTATCTAAACTGCGTCAGTATCTGCCTATCAAACTCAGTCGGACTCTGCCGCCAATTCAGTTCTGAAGTAGGCGGAGCCTTGATTTGGCAAGTACTCCAGCCGTCCAGCCGTATTTGGCAGAGGAAAATGATGTCCCTGCCCGAGGAACAGTCAATTTCATACACTTGATCGTTTTCAATTTTCTCCAATTTTGTGCCTCACGTCGTGGGCCTGACAGTGGCGCGATCGGAGGTGTTTTGGCGACCGTCGTCGTGAGTCCGTCATATCGCACCTTGGCATGCGTACCTATCTCATATGTCGCTGATGTATAGGCGACCATACCAATCGTAACCATAAATCGAGGGTACAAGTTCGACGTTTAGCGACTGCCGATGACGATCAACGCGGGGGATACCTTGGCCAATGGCTAGTGGTTGCATTGTTCAGCAAGATATATCGATAGTACATAAGCATATACACCTGGAGCGTCGGCTGATTGCAGTCTACTTTGGATTGTTGAAGAATAAGCTCATAAGTATGCCATCAGTGCCTTCCTACTACTCACCTCAACTCATCAGCCGTGGCGTGCGCTGTTCGGATGACCTGGCGTACCGGCAGAATGGCGTCAAGGGCTGTCATATAAACGAGCGTAAATTAACCGTAGCAACGTTGACGATGCGCGTAACAACAGTTTGATATCCATTTGGATTCCAGCTGATTCCAGGTGTACTTGCCCAAATCTCACGAGTCATCCTTGTTTGATGAAGATGTAACGTCTCGCATATCATGATAGCGGCTTTCTAACTCTTCGTTGAATGCCATCTAGTAAGGCATGAGGGAAAGAAGCGGAGGCAAGACTATCACACTTACCGCTCTGTCATATCCTATTAGCTGCTCAAGCACGCTAGTTCTCTCTGGCGTTGAGAGATCAAGAAAGACATGTAGCGGCATCTGACATATCAGCGTCAGCGCAGAGAACATATTCATCCCCGGAAACCGTCCAAGTTCTCGTTCATCCTAAATGGAGGATATTAGCAAAACAAAAATAAGCGTCAAGAACTTTGTTTACCTCCTGCTCTTCGCTATCAAGCCATTTGCGAGAGCCCCAGATGACTCCCCCTGTCGTGTCATTCGCTTCTGAGCAATCACCAAAGCATCTTGTAAACATGGCGGCTTGTTCAACAGTATCAGCAAACGCTAAGTGAATCGATGTGCCGGATCTTTTGGAGCCACATCCATCCATTATCGCGAAACTTCGGCGTAGCTTTTGGATAGCCCGGAGTCCTGGAGCGGTGTACGGATTTACGAGACTGCGAGGCTTGTAACGTTTGTACGCCGCAGAGCTGGAGAAAGCTTCTAGAATAACGAGAAGACGAGAATAACGCCATGATAGTTCTCCAAGCCTTTGGGAAAGCGTTTCGCCCTGCGACGGTAACGACCCCAAACTGGCGAAGATGATGGCGGTGTGTGGGTCTATAATGATGTCAACACCGTCCAGAGTCTCTCGCTCGGTGAGCTCTACCGAACATTCGTGGTTTGTAAGAGCGCTTATTATGGAACGCTTCTGTGCGAAGTCCACGGAGGCGAGATATCGATGTACAGATGAGGGAATACGCCAGGGTGAAGGAAGAATCAACGTATTGCGATCAAGTATGCTTGCTGGTGCGACGTAAAGATCTGGGATCTCCTCTTCGCCAATAACGGGAACGGGAGTAATGTCTGCAGGTGCAGCAGGGGTGGCCGAATCGGTGCTTTCCGCAAGGATGAGATGATTTTTTAGTGTCAGGAATTGGGCTAGTGATCGCCCAACAAAGTTTGCTTCAGAAGCGGAAGGGAATTGCGTGGGGCTTCGAATGTCAGGGGCTTCAAAATGACTAGATGCTTCAGTGGAGACATCGAGCTGGGTATCCTCATCATCCATATTGGCATCTTGCTGTCGAATTTCGTCGAGAGAAGGTGGCGATGGCTCGGCTAGCCATGCGCCGGCGACCTCGGGCTGTTCGGAGCGAAGGACCCGAGAGCCAGACCCGGATCCGAATGACAGAGGCACAAATCCGCGAGAAAGGATGTCATCGAGATGGGAGGAAGCCAAGCTCTCATCCTCCTCATGGTAGAAGCACTCTTCTATATCGTTCTCTCGTTGGGGCGGTAAGTTCTCCTTGTCACCATCTTCTAATGAGTACTCGTCGATGGTTTGTTGTTCATAGTAGTCGGCTGGGTCTGGAAGGGAGATTCCTGAGTCATCAGGAGTGTTGCTCCACTTAGCGGTTTCGAAGCCCTCCCGCATGCTACCCACGTATTCTCCCATGAGCTGTTCAGTGTTTGAGAAAGCAACATCCCTGGCCAAGTTTTCGTGGCCACGATCAGCGCACACTATCATGACTTCGTCCACTTCGACCACTTCTTCCTCAGACGAAGCCTCTAGATGGCCAGCAACTCTGCGACGTTCACTTCTTGTGAGAATTGGCTCGAATACCGAACGTTCTAGCAGAGTCGCAAGGGAAATATCGTCCCCCTCCTGCCAGAATGGCTCTCTGCCTGTGCTAAGGCCTTCGGGCTCAACAGAGCCGAGGAGCTTTTCGACGTGTGCCGCATCAATATCGGTCAGACTAGGCTCTCCAGTACGACACTTCCAATCAAAAACTCCTTCGACTTTGGCTACCTCTTCGTTTGTGGGGATTTTGGAGCCGAATTGGAAGGGACGCCAGGAGAGCTCCATGTTGAGAGGCTTGAGCCCTGTGGCTTTTTTCAGAGATGCACTAGTGACGACTTCTTTCCATGTCTGTGGAAAAAAGGCCGAGGTCCTGTTGTGAATAGTGGGCGACTGCAGATGCGGAACTAAGATAGTATTAGTTGGCTAACTCAAGTGGGAAATGGGCAAGTTGTAACGCACCATTCATGAGCAGGCTCCCTTTCTCGTCGAGCTGCTCGTCCATAATGATGTTCGTTGGGCCCTGCCCTCCGATTTCAGCATACACCCCCTTGACTTCGGTGTCTAAGCCTATCTCTGAACTTTCGGATCCGCGATCTCTCGAGTAATCTCGGGGTTGAGTGCTCTCCAAAAGCGAGGATGGTTGTCCCAGAATGGACAATCCTATCGCACTGCGCGGCGATGAGCGTGGAGTGGTTACAATACGAGGATGACTATCTTGCGTGTTCTTGTCGTCCTTCATGGGTTGCGATCGTGAAAGCAGTGGAGCTAGGAACGTGCTGAGGCTGTATCGTGTTGTCTTCAGAAAAATGTAAGGCATCCAAGAGAGTAGTACATACGTTTGTCCTTCTCCAACAGACTTAGTTTTTCGAGATAGGGACCCGCCTATTCTTTCACTGCCTGGTATAGCAATCGTATCTGGACGGAACCAATGAGTAGGGTATCTTCGAGGTGTACCAATGACACTCACCAATCTTCGAGTTCTCCAGCTCTTGAATCAATGACAGTTTCTGCGAGCCAAGAGGAGATACCAAGAACTGCTCGAGTTCGTCGACATCACTGGTCCCAGATCGCAGGGAAGGTGTACCTAAGCTTGAAGGTGATGGAGGAACGAATGCTTCTATAGGTTAAAAGCAAGTTAATGATTAACATGCGCAAGAGCCATTGACATTACCCCAGCCGCTGACGACAGCCATATGTTGTTTGTGCATGTCATTCTCCCTGTCATCAACGCTCCGCACAGGTGGAAGCATGACAACAAGGTCTTGAAGAGTACCAGGCATAGATGCATGAATGGGCACTGGCATCGAGATATCCGAATCGGTAAACCGGCCGTGCATCCTGTTGGCCCGGCAGAATATGGGCACAAATTCCTCTTTTGGCAAGGTATGTGGAGGTGTCTCAGATCTGAGGAAACAATCTGTATGCGATGATCGTTTTGTCGGGAAGAGCGCAGGGCTGAGGCAAGGTATGGACTTGAAGAGCGAGAGCATCTCTGGATGAAGAGCCTTATCTATGGAAGGTCGGACATCTCTATTCGGCAATCTTTAACCATCTCATCGGCACGAAAGCAACATGAATGCTTACAGAACATCTTCCATCTTGACCTGCTTTTGCGGCACCTCTTCAACCTCTGTCACTTTCAGCTTCTGCACCACATCACCAAGCGTGAGCGATTGCACGGCCATAACAGATTTGTTGCCGCTGAGCCCAAGTTTAGGAGTCTCACGGATTGCACGGAGGGTAAGAACCGGGGACATGGGGCGACAAAGCTTAGCCCCCCACTCAGCTATATGCAACTTTAGCAAATGCCAGGTAGGTATATGAGCTCGTCAAACGCACCAGAATCTTCCTCACCCCAGACCCTTTCTGATCTAGGCTTTCCTGGAGGGCGAGCCATGACCCTGCGCAAGAAGGCGAGTCCTTCCTCGTCTCGGAGCCCAGCAAATGTTTCATTGTAAGGATTAAGCTCAGTAAGCTTGAAGATTCGAGTCAGTGCATCCCAGGGGTCCTCGGGCAAGGTCAGAGATTTAGGATCATCGACGGGGATTGGCGTCAGCGCGTCCGATAGAAGCTAGAGAATGGACCATGAGTGACCGAAAACGCGTGCATACATGAATGATACTTACTGCGGGGACAACGATTCTAGTGAACACGTCATAGTCAGTGGTGAGATGAGTTTTGGCATAGTCATAGAGCAAATGATGAATGTGATCGCGTAGTTGAGCCTCGCGATCCATTTGAACCAATTCGGCGCGTGCAGGAGCGAGCCGAATAGGAAATATGGCGTTGAGCGTCGCGTCCTCTGTAACAGTGTAAGCTCTTGAGATGCGTTGGAAGTTGTGAAAAGCTGGAGGGAAGAGGTGAGATAAGTGGTGGTGAGGTGAGTAAAAAGGAGACCACGCACTCAGAATGCCTGTAAGAGGGTGCACGAGAGAAGCAGAAGCATCGCAGAAGCACGACCAAATTCAGTTGCGCCACTCGACCAGAGACCAGGCGGTGTCTTCCCGCTGCAAAACAGACGAGATGCCTATTTTCATGGGGCCATACTGATCCCCACCTTCCTCGTGATCATGAAGAACGTTACTGCAGCTGCAGTGCAACCAGCAGCGGGTGCATATTGCGGTAGTTCGCCATGCAGAGAATCTCATAAAGTGCATGGGGTCCCCGTTTCCTTCATGTAGATATCCGTAGATCTAAGTGATCCTGTCTCCTGTCAACGTGTATAGCTGCATGAACATAGTGCTGAGGCCCGAACGCCAGGAATAGCGGTTTGGCGCGGTTGAGACTCGATGGATCTCCCGAAAGATGGCACCTGCGGTAGGATAGACATAAGCAGTATCAATTTTCAGCGGTGTAATAACAATTGCAACAGAGGGCAGCAATTCTAATCAGACGAGATGGATCATCCAAAGCCTTCGAGTCAACTTCGAGTGAACGTGTGCGCCCAAGGATGAATGATTTGACGCCCATCGGACCTTTTGTTACTTGTTTCCTCTTGCTTCGCACGACAAATTGCTGTTCGATTCTTGGCCATACTCAGGCCATACTACTCATGCGTCCTGAAGCTACTTAAACCTTTCGAATATCGGCGCGTTGTATGTGTTGTCAAAATTCCAAACCTCTCAAGTAGCGGCTGCGAATGACTAATGACACACCTTACATCAGTGCAAGACTCAATCTAAACTTTTTCTTATCCTACCGAACGTACCCGTGGCTTGCAGTAGAAGGCATATATACCACCTGCGTAGGTTCCTCTATGCCCTTTTTCTCCTATGCAGACCTGGTCTCTATCCATACGTCGGGCAACTGCCACCTTTAGGTCAACACCCATCCTGCGCAAGTGTATGCTCTAGATGTTTCTAAATCAGCCTACTTCCAGCTAGTCTGCCATATTTCTGACTCTTCACACCTCCTCACCAACTCCTCAGAGTCCCCACCTTTTTTAAAGCCTTTTGAGCTGGCGTTGATATTCATCACGTGCCCGCGCAGTGCCGGCGCGCCGAGGCCGTGGGGACCTACGCCATCTCACACCATCGGGGTGCCCTCTGACTCTGGGTTAAGTCAGCATTCGCATATATATCGAAACGGCAAGACAAAACCTGAAGATACCTTTCAACCCTTCCATCATGGCCACAGTCACAGTTGCTCAAATCGCTGACACCCTCAAGCAGCACCTAAATCTTTCGCCTCGCGGTGGGGATCCGGAGCCCAAGCCGCAACAGCCGGATATCGAGTATCATCCCGATCGCACCAAATGGGAAGCGCGCACAGCGCATCGGCTCGCTGCTGACCCAACCTTGCCTAACACGCCCCTTCCCGCTGGCTTCCCAAAGAAGCTTGAATCGCCGCTGGTCTGGGAAGGCAGTGATTGGAAAGACGAGAAAGAGTGGGTTTATGCACTTACGCCGTCAGACCTGAAGGAGATATCTGAAGCGGTAAAACATTTCCGGGGTATGTAACATTGTCCGCTGACACTTTCAGACTGGTAATCTGACAAATATTATCCAAACAGCCTTGGATAAACCACTGGGCTTCATTTCGCAAGCAACATTTCCCCTTCCTACTCTAGGGCCTACACTCTCTGGCATCGCGCGCGAGCTGCATTCAGGCCGAGGCTTCTCGGTAGTTCGAGGCATTCCTGTCGATTCATACTCGCGAGAGGAGGTCGTGATCATCTACGCGGGTGTTTCCTCCTACGTTGGCGAGAAGCGTGGTTTACAAGATGCCAATGGTGGAGTTCTCGCGCATATCAAAGATCTCTCGGCTATATACGACACGAGAGCTATCGGGGCCCCTGCCTATACGACGGACAAACAAGTTCGTGTCTATTCAACGTATGCTTCTTCGTTGCACTGAATCCTCGAAGGTGTTTCACACAGATGCTGGCGATGTCATCAGTCTTTTTGCTCTTGAGGTCTCTGCTGAGGGAGGCGTATCGAAGATTAGCAGCAGCTGGAAAGTGTACAACCACCTCGCAGAACATCGTCCAGATCTCATCGAGACCCTTTCCCAACCATGGCCATATGACGGGTGTGTAGTCTCTCTTCAGCTCTCTTCAATCTCTCAGGCTCACTCCTTGTTTTCTTAGTTTCGGCTCAGACCCCCCATACACCTCCCGCCCTCTCCTCGCGTATCTCGAGGGCAAGATGATCATACAATATGCTCGACGCTATCTCACCGGCTTCCAGGGCCTGCCACGATCGACCAACATCCCGCCCATTACGGAAGCGCAGGCGGAAGCGTTGGACACGTTGCACTTCCTAGCTGAAAAATACGAGCTGCGCCTAAATTTCCAGAAGGGAGATATTCAGTACATCAACAATCTGAGTATCTTCCATGCTAGGGATGGCTTCAGAGATGACAAGGAGCACACGTGAGTGCATCCATCAATGGCTGTTCTAGAAGGGCGCTAACAGGGATGAGATAGCCGTCATCTCGTGCGGCTATGGCTTCGCAACGAGGAGCTTGGGTGGAAGATTCCCGAGTACTTAAGCGCTAACTGGAAGAGGCTTTATTACGGGTTGACGGCGGACCCAAAAACGCAGAAGTTTCCCCTGGAGCCAGAAATCAGGAGTTTCTCGAAAGGGGTCAAGTATTAAATGCGGGAATCAGCTGGACAATCACATATCAATGAGACATAGGTCTCGAGATAGGATTACAGGTCAAAAAAGACATATGTTGTGAGGCTCCTTGTCGAATTACTCCTCTCCTGATAGCACTGGATCGTCTTCGTCAATCGATGCGTGGAACTCATAAATCTCATCTCGGTTATTGAAAGGTGCCATCTTGGCAGCTATATCTCCCGGCCAAGTAGCGCGCACCATTTCAGAGATCGCATTTAGGCACTTCAACCACACCTGGCGCCTATCTTGGCGGCCCAAATGGTATTTCTACCAACACGGTCAAACTTAACACATTCACAACGGTTTCACTATAACGAACCTCGCCTAAAGCCCAAATCTTATCTGTACAATCCCAGCACAGCTCCTTCTCGATTTTCTGCACATACTCCGGCTGAGCCGGATCGTCCTCCGGCAGACTTTCCTCGTCGACTTCGGCGTCCAGGGCATCGGTGTATATCATCGTCTACCATGCATTTGAGTCACCTAGTGCGCTATGAATGCGCGAAAACGGACACACCTGGACCGCAGCTGTAATCCCTAAGTCATTCAGAACTTGAGCTTTATTCCCTTCGTGAATCTCGGCTGCCGAGTCTGCCTCCACGCGATCTTTGATCGCTTGATAAGCTGGAGGTATGTGAACTGTACGTCTCTTGGTCATTGGCCTCCCAGCTTATGCCATCAACTTTTTATCACTCACAGTTGAGATATCCTGAGATTCCATCAATAGACGTCTTCGTAGGCAAATCGGTTCGCTGGGCTGGTGTAGACATGGCAGTCAAAAATCAGAAATGGGAACCGAAGAATGTGTTGGTCGAGGTGGAGGTTGTTGGACTCTGGCAGGGTCACCGGGGTGCGAATATGAAGTGACATCACAATGGAGCTGCTAATTCGCCTCGCCTACCCTCTTACGCCAGCACTGGTGGTCAACTTGAAAGAACGGATCGAAGCAAAGATTTCAACTCGATGCGAGCAAGATTAATATTGAATTTATATCATCAATCAAGACACATATTCGAACTCGAACACTTGAGCATTGTTTGAGCGCTCGAGCACCAATCATCTGCATCCGCCGGGACCTCCGATCAACAAACAAACAAAGACACACAAACATCCATGATACTGTGACTTACTGTACTGTAACCCCTTACCCAACTGTAGCCAACATATGTATGTCCGTCATTACAAACTCGAGCATACTCACGTCTCTACTAAGCCTATCTCACCGTGCACACACCTCATTTCCGGTGTACGCTGGCGTACACTGGCAGCTAGTCTCTTGGTCCAGCGTGTTTATTCGAAACAACAGAACATCTTGCCTTACTATGTACGCACCATTTTGGAAGCTCTTGCTGCGCAATCCACTCGAAAACAGACACTGGTTGCTGGTCTTAAATAATCACTGCTATCCGAAGCACGATGCCAAGAGCGTATCTGGATCTTCAAGGGAGTCTTATTTTCTGAAGTATTGCTACGCGACGAAATCAGGCAGGACATCTTCGCTCTAGTGAGACTCGCGGCGCGGTGCAAGCGTTCAGCCTCCGCCTTTAGCCGCGGCTCAGTGCGCGGAGACAGAAGAGGCCCAAGGCGAAGATCCAGCCACCCTTTACTGTGACTGGATCGCTATCAATCGCAGCACCTTGAGTTCGCAGCCTCGATTGCTACGCTGCGGGACCCAAGCGGTGTCAGTTTCCAGATCACATGCCCAGTGATCAGCGCTCAGCATACAGCTCGTGCTGCTGTCGACCGCCAACTGCCAGCGCCATGTAGAGTGAAATGGGCAGCTGGACACTATCCCGGGATCTTGTCCGTTCCAGCGATTTGTCGCGCTGTGTCCCCATCACACAGTGAGTGCCTACTTGGAGCCACTTCCGGCATGCCGACTTCCAAGTCCTGCGCCGTTCCATTGCAACTGGCTTTGCCTCGTTTCCCCGGATCTCTGCAGAGAAACCTAACAGAGCAGCGCTATGTCATGCCAGATGCCGCAGTCCATGTACATAAGATTGAGCTTGAGCTAAAGCTTATCAGATCGCGTCAAGTGTCCCTGCATGAACGAGGCGATAAGATCATGATACCTAAGCCGCACTGGTAGTAGCACTGGAGCGAGGCAGACCGAACTTGGCTATAGCTATGTGACAATTGTATTCCTGTCAATCGCAATCGATGATTCCGGGTACGAGATAATGGCCGGCGCGCGTAGGGGCTTAAGACTCTTAAGTCCTGGCGCCCGCTAATTAGCGTCACGAGTCCTTTGTGGCGTCCACGCGGGGATCGCCGCATCTTTAATCTTATCGCGGTTCTAGTGTGTGCAATTGTGCATCAAGGGACGTGGGCATTCTGCAGCGATAGACCAACGGCCGGGGGGGTACCTCCGAGTCGGATGCAAGATGCAATGGCACGACGAGCGCAGGATCCGGGGGTGCTGAGGGGTGCTGTGCATCAGAACCATCGGCACGCGAGCGCCAGGGATCCACATGCGTCCACACCATCGAAGGGCTTCTTTCTAGTGCTTCTGAAGCTTTCTGTCTGTCCACAATAAAGCCAGGTCGAGTCATGTTGCGGCGAGCCCTGGCCGCAGCGATTGTCACGCTATATGGCGTCGGCGCGGGTATGCACCAGGCCCGGACTGGTGTGGTTGAAATGCGCTTCCGCGGCGGGGGCTGGCGGGGGGCATTTGATTCTTGATGATTCGTGCCTGGGCGTCGAGCAAGGCACCGCAGCTGGTCGATCCCACGACAAGACCAGGACCAAGACAGCGTTCTGAGCGGCCGCTGCGACGCAAATAATAGATATCCAAATATACTTGCGGCGGCCAGGTGACGTCGGCGGCGCGAACGCAAAACATAATCCAACATACCGCCTGAAGCATAATGTTAAGTGGCGAGAGCCGCGCACCAACCTTCCCTGTCAAACGAAAGTTGGCGCTTCAATTACAGTTATGGACGCGCCACTGAAACATGATCGCCCAATGAAACATTTCACATTTTCTCGCTCTGTACACTTTGCTACTACCTCAAATTTTACATAGACTCTCACTATGTATCTCATGGAACATATGTATGAAAGCTTGGAGCACAATTTTGCTAAATAAATATGTAGTGAGCCTTTTTCGCCGTGTGAAACACCAAAATTAGCATGATCGAAAATCTCAAAGTGTATCCCGGTTGTTGCACAGCACCAATGTAGCACTTTTGAGCTGAGAATATGATACATTGCATTTACAACTACATTGCCATTAATTTTATCGAAAATTCATGGCACAGAAGGCGCGCAGATCGAGTCCCAAGTGCGAAATGCTACAAAGCCCAGCCAAATTGGGAAGCACAGCCACCTCGCGCCAGCAAGCATTGGTTTCTGCATTCCGACTTCATCAGACCAGATATAATAGATCCAACTACAGGAATAACTGATGTATGCACTACTTAAAGCCTCAGCGGAATTTCCAAGCGTTAGGGTCACGCATGAGCTCGGTACCCTTGAAAAACTGTCGGGATGTGTCACTGGCTGATCAAACCCAAAAAGCCACCGTGCTGAAAGATCTCCATCGCATATCACAACCGCCGCATAAAATCTTCTGAAAGTCGAGATTTGCATATCTAAGATGCATTATAATAGGATGTAAAATTTTCAAGAAGATATCTGGAGGAGTGAGCGCGCGGGAAGTGAATCATCATTTGGGTGTTTCAGTGGCACGTCCATAACTGTACCATTCGTGCTCCTCGCTAGCGGTATGGAGAGTTCCAGAACCCGCGTTCGCATGCGCCTCATCATGCGCAGTGGTTACCACGCATACGCGTGCAATGCGGAGGTGGGCGCGGGGTTGCGGGCGCGGGGTTGTGGGGTGGGCGATGGGCGTGGGCGCGGTCGGCAGGGAGGGTGCGCAGTATTGGCAATTGCAGCACCAGGGCTAATGGGAGGCGCGTGCAGGATCGTCGGGGAGGCAATTGAATCATTAATATTGTGATCTCCGGCCGAGGCCTGAAACGGTGGTGATTGCGCCTTTTGGAGCGAGTGCGGTGCCGAGTTCGCAGGGTGTGGCGGAGGACTGTATGGTACGAGGATCTCGGGCGTGGCTCAACTTGCATAGGCTATCGCGCGCAATGTTGATTGCAGTCGGGATGTCTGTGATAGGTGTTGCAGCGGATCGCTCGGGCACGCAGCGGAAGCTTGAAATTTTGAAAGCTCGGGGAAGGATGCATATGCTAATGCCAATTGTAACTTGTAGCAGATTGACTGCTGACACGACGTTCAACTAGCCTGAGTGATGGGTGTCGGGTCTGGGTGATTGGCAGCGTACAGCGGCACCGGCATCACGTCAGAGCAGCCAAGATGGACAGGCAGCCAAGAATCAGATAGATGCAGATAGCCAAGGATGGACAATTGCAAGGCACGGACTGCGGCCCACAAGGTAGCAAGGTTTGCAGGGCCAATCGCACGCAGCGCGAGCGAACCAGGCTTGCACTTGTTAACGCGGGGCCCCGCACGGCTGTCGCGGGTACCACTCGCCCCCGGCTACTGCGCCCGCGAATGCCTTTTGCGGCGGCGTTGGTCGAGGCGGCGATACGCGCGATATCGGCGCGGGTGCCTGCCGCGGCGGCTGTGGATATGAGCGCAGTTCGCCGTTGGAGCGTCTCTGCACCCGTGCGTCGCGTAGAGGCATGCTGTGGCGGGGCAAGGTTACGCGGCAGGAGGCGGCAGGACGCGAAGAGAAGCTCAGGGGCGTTCGAAGCACCGGAAGAGGCGCAGGGCGGGATTTGGATCGCGCGCTGATGTGTGCGCCTGGGATGGCGGGTGCGAGCCTCGTGGGCAGGATCCGGGGACATCGGTCCCGTGACCCAGGAATGCAGGCAGGCACGAGTGGTTGAAGGCGGGCGTGGTGGCGGTGGGCTGCATGTGCTCCACCGGCGACCCCTTACCACACCTCTCACATCGCCGGTTAGTGTACGGGTGCCAACCGCATGCGGTCGCGTTGCCATCATCGCGATCCCACTTTTCCATTCCCCGTGCGATGCAGGCTTCGCGTCTTCGAAGGGCAGACTGAAGGTGACATGGAAGGAGAGGGCCGCGATGGCCTGGGTATCGAGCCCATAATGAGTGCCAGGCGCCACCAAGTGATGGCATCTGCACCCGGCCTGGGGCGCAGAATTTCCAATCGAGTGCCGTAACCCGTGATCGAACCGTCTGCGGGGGCAGTAAACACACAGCGTCTCGCGTTCGAGCACAAAATTTCAGATGCTCGAATATCCTGCACGGCTTCCCCACACTCCCCCACCACCACCATGTCCGCCCTCCACGAGCCGGCGCGACACTCGAGCGGGATATACGACAACGACTACGGCGCCGGCGCGATAGACTACGGCAGCACGACCAGTCTCGCGCGTGAGTGATCACTTCTGCGTATGCTCGGATAAATTGGTGCGGCGCTGACGCACATATATTCCAGGAAATGCGGCAAATGCAGGCTCGCGCTTCTCCGAGGCACCGAGCGTGGTGAGTGACGCAGATGCGTCGCGCGAGACCTTCCATCCGGCAGCAGCAGGCGCGGTGGGCGCAGGACTGGGTGCAGGCGCGGTGGGAGCAGGCGCGGCAGGGGCAGCAGCAGCGGCCCCGGCAGCATACAAGCCCCCCTTCTACCTGCGGCGCTGGTTCCTCATCACGAACGGCGTGCTCGGCGCGCTGGGGCTCGCGATCCTCTTCATCACCCTCTACCCCGTCGTCAAGGCCATCGCGCAGCTCGTCGTCGACCGCTCCGTGCTCAACGTCGACGTCGCCGCGATCACCGCGCCGCAGAACGGCAGCTTCGCGCTCGCGCTGCAGGGCGTCGTCACGCACACGGGCATCTTCGCCGCGACGATCGCGTTCACGGAGGCGATCAACATCACCTGGAAGGAGAACGCGACGCTGAACACGCCGCTCGGCTTCTTCAGCCTCACGCAGCTCTCCGCGCACCACAAGCGCGCGTACATCAACCAGACGACGCTGTTCACGATCACGGACCAGGCCGCGTTCGGGCGCTTCAGCGCGCACCTCATCACCGCGGAGAGCTTCACGTGGAACCTCAAGTCGGACAACCTGCGCGTGCGCGCGATCAAGTTCCCCGCGGACACGGGCATCCACTTCAACAAGGACCTCACCCTCCCGGGCATCAACAACTTCGAGAACAACGTCATCCTGCAGGCGCTCGAGCTGCCGAGCGACAACCCGAGCGGGGGCATCGACTTCATCGCGACGACGCAGCTGTACAACCCCTCGCCGTTCGCGCTCGACCTCGGCACGGTGAACTTCGGCCTCGCGTACGGGAGCATCGACCTCGGCGTGGGCACGGGCACGGACACCAAGATCGCGCCGGGGAACAACAGCATCACGCTCAGCGGCACGCTCGTCCCGCAGTACGGCGCGCAGAACCTCTCCGAGATCAGCCAGCTCTTCACGAACTACATCAACGGCGACAACTCGCCCGTGCTCGCGACGGGGCTCAACACGACGCAGGCGGACGGGACCGAGATCTCGTGGCTCAGCATCGCGCTCACGTCGCTCGTGCTCGACGTGCCCTTCAAGCCGCTCGAGCCCATCGTGCCCATCCGCAGCATCAGCATCGGCGAGCTGGGGCTCGACTTCACGCCCGAGACCGCGTGGTCGCCCGCGGCGAACTCGGACAGCGTCGGCGCGACGCTCGTGCTGCCGTTCGGGTTCGGGCTGCAGGTGGAGGAGATCCAGAACAGCTTTGAGATCGTCGTCAATGGGAGCGCGGCGGCGGCGCTCACGACGCCCGTCGGCGCGAGCACGAGCTCGATTGATGTTGTCAACGCGACGTATACATACGGCAACATCTCGATCGACATCAGCGGCGGCGAGCTGACGATCCCGGACGCGTCGCACGCGGTGTTCTCGGCGTTCAGTGAGTCGCGCCATTCCATTCCATTGCTGTTTAAATGCGGGGCTAACGGACTTGGAGCACAGCCGCGCAGCTGACGGACGGGAGCGAGACGGTGTTCCAGCTGATCGGGAACTCGAGCGCGCAGGCGAACACGAGCGTGGGGCTGATCACGCTCGACCCGATCAAGGTGAACGTGTCGACGTCGCTCTTCGGGCTCAAGGGCCTCAAGGGGCTCACGGTGATCTCGTCCGTGGACGTCGTCGGCGGCACGCCCAGCGCGATCACGCTCGACATCGGGACCAACATTTACAACCCGAGCAGCCTTGTGCTCGCGACGGGCGACCTCACGCTCGAGCTGTTCCGCGCCGCGAGCAGCATCGGGACCGCGCTGCTGAGCAACCTCAGCCTCGCGCAGGGGAACAACAGCTTGACGACGATCGGCTCGTTCGACCCGAACAGCAGCGAGCTCGGGATGCTCACCCTGGACAACTTCGTCGGCGGGACGGACGTGGAGCTGACGATCGCGGGCTTCGGCGGGAGCACGCAGGTCGCGAGTTTGCTGCAGGCGTTCGAGACGCTGAACATCAGCGTGACGCTGCCCGGGCTGAACACGAGCCTGCTGAGCAGCGGCGCGCTGATCGTGCTCCCCACCACGGGCGTCACGAACAACATCTCGCAAGTCACGGTGCAGCTCGTGAATCCGTTCACCGCGGCGCTGCAGATCACGCAGATCACGAGCGCGGTGACCTCGCACGGGATCAACCTCGGCGCGATCCAGACGAGCACGAACTTCAACGCGGCCGGGCGCAGCACGACGACCTCGCCCGCGCTGGACCTCGACATGAACTTCGACCCGAGCTCGCTGTTCACGCTCGCGCGCGTGCTCGCGGTGCAGGCGGGCGAGAGCACGGCGCAGATTGACGGCATTGTGCAGCTCGGCGGGTACAAGTACGTCGCGAGCACCAACGCGGATTCGGCGCCGCCCTCGCGGCGTGCGCTGGGGGAGGACAGCGAAGACATCCTGGACGACTGGACGCTCGAGGGGCGCGAAATTGGGAAGCGCAGCAACATGTACACGGGCTTCGACCTCGTGACGTGGATCGACGCCGCGTTCAAGGAGCTGCGCACGGACGTGCACCTGCAGGCGGAGGTCGCGATCGGCGAGTACACGACGACGCTGAACTACACGCAGCTGAGCGTGCCGATCGCGACGGACGCGACGCTGAACTACCTGCTGCCCGTGCTCGCGCGCCCGATCGTGCAGAAGATCGTGAGCGGCGCGGCGATCGGCATCGACACCGTGCTCATCTCGAACCCCGGCGAGGCGTCGTTTACCACGACGCTCACGGGGAGCATCACGAACGCGGGCCCGTTCGACGCGGTGATCGACTTTCCCAATGGGCTCACGGTCAGCTGGAACGGCGCGGCGCTCGGCTCGCTCGACCTGATGGGCGTGAATGTCGTGGGCGACGTGGGCGCGACGCTGAACAACGTCGCGACGTTCACGGTCGCGGACCTGGACCAGCTGACCGCGTTCACGAAGGTGCTGCTGACGGAGGAGAGCTTCGTGTGGGACATCTCGAGCGAGAACCTGACGGTGAGCGCGCTCGGCATCAACGTGACGGGCATCTCGCTGCCGACGAAGAGCGTCACGCTCAAGGGCTTCAACGGGCTCGTTGGCGGCGTCACGATCCAGTCGTTCAACCTGCCGTCGAACGACCCCGCGGGCGGCATCACGCTCACGATCGAGAGCACGGTGGTCAATGTGAGTGCTCGCGACAAGTGTGCTGGTTTGGTTGCTGATCCTTTTGGTGCAGCCTTCGCAAGTGGGTGTGGAGCTCTCGGAAATCGGCTTCAACGCGTTCTTCGGCTCGACCATGCTTGGGCCTGTTGCGTCAGGCGCGGTTACCCTGAGCCCGCAGTCCACGACGCCGCTCGCACTGGCTGGGCGCCTCGTCCCGCAGAGCACGGCCGAAGGGCTGGCGGCGGTCTCGCAGGTGTTCAACAACTTCGTGCACGGCGAGAGCAGCAACGTCTCGGTCACCGGCGCGTCTGCGGGCCCGACCGACGTGACCTGGCTCAACGAGGGCATCCAGGCGCTCACCATCGCCACGTCGCTGCCGAACATGGGCAAGCTGAACATCATCACCGCCGTCGACCTCATCCAGCTCAGCCTCATGTTCACCGAGTCCACCGCGTACAACCCCGCCTTCTCGACGAATGACACCACCGCCGACTTCACGCTGCCGTTCACGTTCCCGGTGGACATCGTCGGCCTCGAGCAGAATATCACCGCGGCGTACAACGGCCAGAGCTTCGCCGAGCTCATCATCCCCGAAGGCCCCGCGACCACCGACGTGGACACGCGCGTGATCTCGCTCACGTTCGCCAATGTGCCGTTTGCGGCGAGCAACGACGGCGTGTTCTCCAGCTTTGTGGCGGCCACCACCACGGGCAAGGAGGAGACGCTCACGCTCAACGGGAATGCCAACGCGATGGCGAGCACTGGTGTCGGCGTGCTGTCGCTGACAGACATCGCCTTCTCCGTGCAGTCCAGCATTGCGGGTCTGCAGGGCCTCGACTCGTCGCCTGTCTCGGTCTCGAACCTCGATGTAGCCTCGGGCACTGCGGATTACCTCCTCATCACTGTCGATACCATCCTCTACAACCCGAGCAACCTCACCATCGGTACCGGCGACGTCCAGTTCGAGCTCCAGTTCGACGGCGCGACTATTGGAGCTGCGCTTTTGAGCGGTTTGATCATCGTGCCCGGCAATGTCACCTACCCTACCCAAGTGCACTTTCAACCCACCGGCAGCGCTGTGGCGCAAGGGAAGCTCCTCTTGGAGAATTACATCCAGGGCGTTGACTCGGAGACCACTATCCAAGGTAGCACCGGCTCTACCCCGATCGCATCCCTGCAGCAGGCGCTCTCCGAGATCAAGCTGTCGCCAGTCACCATCCCAGCCTTGCACCAGCCGCTGATTACCTCGGCGACGCTGGAGTTTCCCACTGATATTGTGACTACTGGTATCGCGTCCGCCTCGTTCACCCTTGACAACCCGTTCTCTGCGAGCATCAACATCGAGCAGCTGACTACGACAGCGACATACAATGGCCTGACCCTCGGCCAGATCGAGAATGTCGACGTGTCTTCGAACCCCATCTCGGCTGCGGGACACGCCAACATCACATCGCCTCAGCTCCCGCTCCACTTCAATCTGAACCCTCTCGTCATCATCCAGTTGATCGCAGAGTCGGCGGCGGCAAACAATGTGAACCTCGGCCCGTTGGTGCAACTCTTCCAGATCGTTCTCGGAGATCCCAACTTCACGTCCGCCATTACCAGCTCAGTGGACACTGGACCGGCGGTTTGTGTCAGGTAAGAATGCAAAATCGACGAGTCTGAATGTTGCTGACATCTTTCTCACAGTGGGAACCAGTTTGATGTCAACGACGCTATCCTCAATGCGCTCAAGGGCTTGAAGGTCGACCTCGCGATTACTTCCAGCTTGAAGCTCGATGAATATGCCACCGATCTATCCTTCAACCAGACCGGCGTCACAGCTATCACCGACAAGACGGCGCTGTACTTGATCGGGGCAGTCGCGCCCCCTATTGTGCAAAACCTCGTCGACGGTGCTGTGTTGTCTTTCACGCAGGCAAACATCACCAACCTGTCGGATGGTGGCTTCGACCTGTCACTTGTTGGATCGCTGACGAACATCGGCCCACTCGACGCGAAGATCACCTTTGCTGAGCCTGTTGTCGTCAACTGGCAGGGCAAGGCCATCGCCACGATCGCGCTTCCTCCTGTCTGCGCATCGGCGAATACTGGTGTCCCCAGCTATGTCACCGCCGGAACTCTCGCCATCACGGATCTCAACGAGTGCGTTTGGTTGCGAATTCATCTTCTCTTTTTGGCTAACCTACGTTATTCAGATTCACCACATTTGCAACATACCTCCTGCACAATCCGTCGTTCACCTGGACCATCTCAACTCCCAAGCTGCAAGTCGAGGCGCTCGGTACTATTTTCTACAATGTTTCGCTTTCTAAGGACATCACTCTTGCGGCATTCAACGGTCTTCCGGGAGTCACGATCAGCAACTTCGAGCTGCCTGGAGATGATCCCGCGGGTGGTATCACCATTGACACTGATGCGCAGATCCCGTCCCCTTCACGTATGTCGCGCTTGCTACTCGATTGTAACTATCACTCACGAGTCCGCAGAACTCGGTATCGACCTTGGAACCGTCGGCTTCTTGGCGTACTACGACAATGTGGAAGTTGGCCGTGAGTAGCTCTCATCATACATTGGTATCAGGTATTAACTAGTTTCACCAGCGCTCTCTGGATCCAATCTGTTCCTCGCGGCTCACACTACGACTGTATCTCATCTCACTGGTCGCATCATCCCACAGAGTGGCTCAAACTTGAACACCATCGGACAACTCTTCACCCAGTACCTGCAGGCCGATTCAATCCCCCTCGTCGCCAAAGGTGACTCGGTCGTCCCCACTGGCTCCAATACGCCCGTCTCGTGGCTCAGCACAGCGTTCAAGACCTTGTCCTTGGATGTAGTCCTCATTGGCAAGAAGTACAATGTAAGGTTTATAAAATTAGCTCCATCGCCCATCACTAACTCGCCGTAGATCATCGACTCGATCACCATCGAGGACTTCCGCGTCGAGTTGACGACTGCAGCTGAGACGTACGCGCCGCTCGTAGGCTCGAACACCACGCTAGCGACATACCAGAACCCGTTCGGATTCTCGCTTCAAGTTATCCAGTCTGCAGTGGACATGATTATCGCGTTGCCGGACAATGGCACCCAGATCGCTACGGTAAGCTTGAATTCGCTGGGCACAGACGGAATCGCTCATCTCTGTACAGCTTACTTTGCCTACGTCTAATACCGTCGGAGGAGTGTCAACTGGAAACGTTGCGGATCTCCCGATCACCTTCCACAATCTTCCGTTGGTTGCGCTCAGTGACCCAGCCATGCAAGAGCTCTTCGAAGGCGTGACTGACACACCTCTGGCCCAATTAACTCTCGAGGGAAGCGCAAACGTCACCGCCAAGACAACCATCGGTAATGTTCCTATCGCCAGCATACCGTTCAACGTGCAGTCCAGCCTGACTGGTATGTCTATTCGCTTATTTTGTTGAAAAATCTCGCTAACGTCCTTCTCAGGCTTGAATGGGTTCAGAACTCAACCTGTGACAGTGGCTGATCTCGTGGTCGCAGGCGGGACACCGGACTACCTGCTCATCACCATCAACACCGATCTGCTGAACCCGAGCAACATCACCTTGGACACGACCTCAGTCACATTCGCGTTGCAGTTTGAGAACGCGACGATCGGCTCCGCCATCATCGAACCATTGTTACTCATTCCCGGCAATGCGATATATGCAACTCAGGTGCACTACCAGCCCGAAGGCAGCGCAGTCGCACAGGGCATGCAGTTGCTCGCCAACTACATTCAGGGTGTTGACTCTGAGACGACTATCCAGGGCACACTGAGCTCTAGCCCATATGCATCACTTCAACCGGCCTTGTCGCTCATTACGCTGTCGCCCGTGACGATCCCAGCTATACATCAGTTGCTCATCCCTACGGCTACCCTCGAGTTTACGGTCAACATCACGCAGACCGGAATAGCAAACGCCACGTTCGCATTTGACAATCCTTTCGACACCAGTATCAACATTCTCGTACTCAGCGCCACCGCCACTTATCAGAACCTCACCCTCGGCACGATCAACCATGTGGATGAGACAAGTCACCCCATCACGGCTCAAGCCCACCAGAACATCACGTCGCCAATAGTGCCGTTTAATTTCAATCTCGACCCAATGACTATCATCGACTTGATATTATCTACTGCGCAAGCCAACGGCGTGGATCTTGGGCCTCTGGTGGCTCTCTTCCAGGTTGCCCTCGATGAGCCGAACTTTGTGACCAATATCACTAGCTATGTGGATCCTGGCCCGGCCGTGTGTGTCAGGCATGTTTTGTTTTGTTACTGCCACGGGAGATAATGAACTTACAAGAGAATCTACAGCGGGCAGCAATTCGACGTATACACTGCCATTCTGGAAGCACTGCACGGACTCAAGATTGACTTGGCCATCGAAACCAGCGTGAAGATCGACGAGTATCCGACCAATCTGGCTTTCAATCAAACAGGAGTCTCTGCGATCACTGACCAAACAGCTTTATTCCTCATTGGCGCCGCAGCCCCGCCCATCGTACAAAATCTTGTCGATGGGGCAGAATTGGTCTTCACCGGAGCGAATATCACGAATCTCACTGACTCAGGCTTCACTCTCGACCTCGCAGGTTCGCTGACGAACATCGGTCCTCTGGATGCGAAAATCACGTTCTCAGAGCCTGTCATTGTCAACTGGCAAGGCACTGATATAGCGACCATTGCACTCCCCCCTGTGTGCGCGTCGGCCAACACCGGTGTTCCGACGTACAACCCAACTGGCCAGCTAACGATCCTTGACCTTGATGCGTAAGTGGTGACGTCTTCGCCACCTCGCGCTTCTACTGACATTTCTTTCAGATTCACCACATTCACCAGTAATCTCCTACATGCCGAATCTTTCACTTGGACTATTCATACAGATAAGCTGACAGTGGAGGCGCTGGGCACCGTCTTCAATAATGTCATACTATCGAAGAATGTCACTCTCCTAGCGTTCAATGGCCTCCCTGGAGTGACGATCAGCAACTTCTCCCTTCCATCCGACGACCCAACTGGCGGCATCCATATCGACACTGACGCAAGCATCCCCTCTCCATCGCGTGAGTCGCATTTGTGAATATTGCCGCTGTGGTCTAACATTTACTTTTGCAGAAATTGGTATTGATCTTGGAGCTGCAACATTTTTGGCATACTATAGTGGTGTGGAAGTTGGACGTAAGACTGTCTTTCATAACCGCCTTCCTTTTCGCTGATGGCCATTGCCCCAGCACTTTCTTCGAGCGGCTTGAACCTGCCTGCGATGTCGAACATAACCACCGAGCTCCAAGGTCGCATCATCCCTCAGAGCGGCTCCGATGCAGATACCATCGGCCAACTGTTCACCCAGTATCTCATGGCAGAAGCTATTACTCTAGAGGTTCAGGGACAAAGCGTCACTCCGCCGGGCGCCAGTGCACCGATCACTTGGTTGAGCAATGCGTTCCAGACACTCAATATCTCTGTCATTTTGCAAGGCCAATCGTTCCAGATCATCGAGTCCATCGCAATCAACAACTTCCAGGTAGAAATCGAATCAGCAGACGAAGCCTTCGCACCGCTTGTTGGGTCCACAGACACCCTAGCGACGTACAAGAATCCTTTCGGCTTCTCGTTGCAGGTTATACAGTCTGCGGTGGACATGACCATCGGATTTGCGGACAACGGCACTCAGATAGGCACTGTGAGTGACTTTCATAATCTGCCTTAGCTCTGGACCTAAAGATACTCCAGTTGATGTTGCCGACTGCGGACACGGTTGGAGGAGTATCCACAGGAAATGTGGCAGATCTCCCGATTACTTTCAGCAATGTCAGTTTCGTGGCGTTGAACCCTGTAGCTATGGCGACATTGTTCGCAGCGGTGACCGACACGCCCGGCGGAGCTTTGACTCTCTCTGGCACTGCCAATGTAACCGCCAAAACGAGCAGCGGAGATATTCCTATTGGCGGCATAGGCTTCAATGTGCCCTCAAGCCTGGCAGGTGCGTTTTTACTTCGTCTTCGGGACAAGAATATGTACTTATATGAGAATAGGTATCGATGGTTTCGGAGGAAAGGCAGGATTGGGTGGTCTCTCGGTCAGCGGCAGTGGTGGGACTGGTGGCGATCAGTACATCATGGCTCCTCTAACCACAACTCTGCAAAATCCGTCCAACGTGTCATTAGCCACCAATGATATCGCCCTGCCCGTCATCTATCAGGGTGTACAGCTTGGTCGTGCTGCCATCAGTGTATGTCCTATTCATCGTGATCTTTTTGATCGGTTTTAACTTGTTATACCTCGCAGCCTTTCAACCTCGTGCCAGGGAATAATGTCATTCCAACCATATTTGAGTATATGCCCTCTGATAGCAACAACACCATTGCGCAGTCATTCTTGACTTCCGTGCTTCAATCATCCGACGTCCTCCCGCTCACTGTCCAGGGTGATGCGGCATCGTCGCCATATGGCTCTCTGCAGCCGGCACTCGAAGGCCTCACACTCCAGACTTCCATCACCGGTCTCAACGTGCCACCCATTATTGCTGGAGTTCATACGAACATTGACATTACCGATGCGCTCGCGACTGGTTACATCACAGCCAGCTTCGACATCTTCAATCCGCTGTCTGCTGATCTGAAGATCACCTTCGTCCAGGCTGATGCCTTTTTCCTTGGCACTCAGTACGCGCATTTCGATCAAGCATTCGACGACTTCGTGGTACCGCCAGGACAGACCGTGAACAGCGGTACCTTCGGTGGGGTCTTCTTAACCCAGGGTGTTCTCGGGTCACTGGTGATCATTGACGAGAATCTGGACATTAAATCAGCAGCCACGACCATGTATGCATGCACACTCGTTCATCGCTGATCAAGAGCTAACTTAATACGTTTAGATTGGGTTCAAACGGTTACACGATTCCTTGGTTGCATGTCAATAATAATGCCGTCCCAACGACATACAACGTCACCCTGGGACCTCTCATCCCGGCTGTAACCAACGTCACCTCTGTTCTTTCTGCCGGTGCCTCTGCAGTCTCCAGCATTATATCAAATATCACGTCTGCGCTTCCATCAATATCGCTCCCAACATCTGCACTCTCATTATCGCTGCCTCTTTCGGCATCATCCACGCCCGTTTCAACCACCGCCAGCAGCACGGCGAGTACTGCCACTTCGACTTCAACTTCGAAATCAGTAGCGCCGTCCACTTCTTCAAGTGCTAGTTCGACATCCTCTAAAGCCGCACCATCATCGAGCAGTGCACCCGTAGTGAGTTATGCCATGCCTTCTGATATATGAACTTGCTAACCCACAAAATCTGCCCAGGTTGCTGGCCCTAACAAGCCTGCAAAATCTTCGGCATCATCGTCATCGTCATCTTCATCGTCATCTTCATCTTCATCCTCTGCCCCGAAAAGCTCTGCTCCGGCGTAGCGATGAGCATATCTCACCCTTTTCATCTGGCAACTCTTTGGGCTCTCTTTGGGTTTCCTGTACTTTGTGCCTGCCACTCGCCACGGACTCTGTCATGCCAAATTTGCATTAATACACGTCTCATATTCACATTCTCTCTACATACCCTTTGTGTTATTACTTTATCTTGCTATGTACTGCAAATGGCTATGTCAAATCGAACAATCGTTTACACAGTTTCATCTCCCGTGCGCCCGAAAGTCATCATGTCTAGTTATAAAAAGCCGAGCTTGGCTTTCCATACGTCAATTTGTCAGTGACTATGTTCAACTTGACGATACATATGTGAACTTCCGAGCTTGATCTCACGCGCTTGATAGTCATGCACAGTAAATGCAAATGCCCAACGCGTCTCTAGCATGTTCACCACTCTAGGAGGAGTAAAGTGGCTTTGAATATTCAATACCAGAAGGGGCTGGGTGCTTTGGTTGCGCTCTTGCAGCATTCTGACTTTTCCATAGCGCGGCCACTGAGGCTACTCCAAGTACTTGATTCCATTACGTGCGGCTCTCGCGACAACGGCCTTCTATATTCAAGACCAAGGATATCATCTTCATGCATTAAGTATATTCCGCAATGTATGCAGAGTCGACATTTATCACGTTGCATGCAAAATCAACACTGGATTGCACATGCGCATCCCTAAATCAGTACTTGGATCCCTTCGGATCCCTAATCTCTGGCTCGAGAGGGAACTTCTGCTTCTCCGGGTCCGCCGTCAGTCCGTTATACAACTTCTGCCAGCGAACATCCAGATACTCAGGGATCGTCCATGCAAGTTCCTCATTGCGCAGCCACAGCCGCACGAGATGGCGCCTGGAGAATTCTCTCGTCAGCCTCGCGCTCTCAGAGAAGTCGGCAAAGCACTCACGTGTGCGCCTTGTCATCTCTGAACCCGTCTCGTGCATGGAAGATACTCAAATTGTTGATGTACTGAATGTCGCCCTTCTGGAAATCGAGCCGCAGCTCATACTTTTCAGCCAGGAAGTGCAGCGCATCGAGCGCCTCGGCCTGCGCTTCTGTGATGGGCGGGATGTCGGCCGACCGCGGCTGGCCCAGGTATCCGGTGAGCAAGCGCCGGGCATATTGGACGACCACCTTGTCGCCGACGTACGCGAGGAGGGGACGGGATGTATATGGCGGGTTTGCGCCGAAACTATGAAAATAACAAGCAGAGAGCATAAGAGAGAGAAGGTACTGAGTAAACTGGGAGAGCTTATATACCTGTCAAACGGCCATGGCTGCGACAGTGTCTCGATGAGGTCGGGCCGGTGTTCGGCGATGTGGTTATACACCCTCCAGCTACTGCTGATCTTCGACACCCCGCCTTCAGCTGCCACCTCCAGAGCAAACAAGCTGATAATGTCGCCAGCATCTGTGTGAAACACCTTCAAGGATTCAGCATAGCGATAGAGCATGAGCCGACGGCGAGTGTACCTGTGGATCTGTGGTGAAGGCGGGAGCCCCAATGTCGCTGGTGTCATACAGCGCTGTGAGATCTTTTATGTGCGCGAGCACAGCGCCGTCGGTGTCTTGCAGTCCCCGTTTCTCACCGATGTATGATGAGACGCCCGCATAGATGATCACGACTTCTTCTCTTGAGTAAGAGTCGACAGGAATGCCCCGCACTACCGAAAATCCGCGGCCTGAGTGCAGCTCGCGTGCGATTCCGGCCAGGATTGGGCCGAGAGTCGGTAGAGGGAACGTTGTCTGCGACACGAACCCGAGCGGTTTGTCGAGGCCTGTTGCGCAGCTGTCAGCTTGGCGTCGTTTCTACGAGGAAACACGAACATACCTTGAAAGTGCTTCAAAGCTCCAGCGATTTCTTTAAGTTCTGGCGCGGTGAGCGCGTATACCCAGTCTTTCTCGTCCTTCCAATCGCTGCCCTCCCAGACGAGGGGTGACTCGAGTTTCTTCGGGAAGCCAGCGGGGAGCGAGGCGCGAGGCAAAGACGGGTCGGCAGCAAGACGGCGCGCCGTGCGCGCTTCCCATTTGGTGCGATCGGGATGGTACTCAATGTCTGGCTGCTGCGGCCTAGCTTCCGTATCCGTAGCCTCAGCCCCGCTTGTCGAGAGGCTGAGATGCTGCTTGAGCGTGTCGGTGATCTGCGCGACTGTGATTGTAGCCATGGTGGAAGAGATGCTGGATCTTATCTAGCTCGGTCATGGTATTGGTACTAGGCGTTCTTTATGTATGCGGGCGCGTGCTTAGATACAGAGTGGTGCGAGAAGGTCAAGGGAAGGTGTAAGATGGCGTTAGTCTCGGCCGCGTCGCGCTGACTGAGCTCACACGTGATGTGACAGCAAGATAACCGAAGATGCAAATATTAATGAGGAGCAAACAGCACCGAGAACTAACGCACGAAATCAGAAAGCGACAAGAGAAAAGCTGGCCCAGATATCATGCTTGCGTCGCCAGACCTGAGGAGCATCCGTGTAGAAAAGGTGATGCTTTTCGAGCAACGCTCTCTCCACTAACTCGAACCTTGACGAGGCGTGTCAGATGGACGGCACGGGGCCTGGCTCCCATTAATAGGTGTGGCTCCCGCGATAATGCACTTCGATATTTGAGGTCAAGTATGCCATCTTCTTGCATCATGTATGTCCCGCAATGTACTCTATGCAGAGAATGGATCTATCGTGTCGCACCGACATAAGATCACGGGGCTGCGCCCCCAAATCAGTACTTGGCTCCCTTCGGATCCCTAATCTCTGGCTCCAGAGGGAACTTCTGCTTTTCCGGGTCCACCGTCAGCCCGTTATACAGCCGCTGCCAGTGCAGATCCAGATACTCGGGGATTGCCCACGCCAGCTCCTCATTGCGCAGCCACAGTCGTACGAGATGGCGCCTGCACCATGCGTCAGCGCTTGTCGCACGACCACGATCATGGCAGAACTCACGCATGCTCCTTGTCGTCCCTGAAACCGTCTCGCGCGTGGAAGATGCTCAAGTTGTTGATATATTGAATATCGCCCTTCTGGAAATCGAGCCGTAGAGCATACTGTTCCGCGAGGAAGTGTAACGTATCTAGCGCCTCAGCCTGCGCCTCCGTGATGGGTGGGATGTTGGATGACCGCGCTGCGCCCAGGTAGCCAGTAAGGGAGCGCCGCGCGTACTGGACGACCACCTTGTCACCGACGTAGGCGAGGAGGGGGTGAGAGGTGTATGGCGGGTCCGCGCCAAAGCTACGCAGAAGAAAGGTCAGAGATGGCAATTACAAAGAATGAGAAGGAGCGGATACACACCCATCAAACGGCCATGGCTGGGACAGAGTCTCGATGAGGTCGGGCCGGTGCTCAGCGATGTGGTTGTACACCCTCCAGCTGCTGCTGATCTTCGACACCCCGCCTTCGGCCGCCACTTCCAGGGCAAACAGGCTGATGATATCGCCGAGATCGGTGTGGAACACCTGCGAGAAAATGTTCAGTCGCATTGAAGGATGAATGACGCGGCAGTGAGCGGACCTGCGGATCTGTGGTGAAAGCAGGCGCCCCGATTTCGCTATTGTCATACAGCGCCGTGAGATCTTTAATGTGCGCTAGCACAGCGCCATCATGGTGTTGCAGTCCCCGCTTCTCACCGACGTATGACGAGACACCTGCATAGATAATCACGACATCCTCTCGCGAGTACGAGGCGACAGGGATGCCCCGCACAACGGAGAACCCGCGGCCCGAGTGCAGCTCGCGCGCGATGCCGGCGAGGATTGGGCCGAGAGTGGGCAGAGGGAACGTAGTCTGCGATACGAATCCGAGCGGCTTGTCGAGGCCTGTCGCGCGACTGTCAGATCAGCATCATTTCCTGTGAGGAACCCCAGCACGTACTTCGGAAGTGCTTCAAAGCGCTAGCGATCTCCTCCAGATCCGGCGCGGTGAGCGCATATACCCATTCCTTCTCATCTGTCCAATCGCTGCCCTCCCAGACGAGTGGTGACTCAAGTTTCTTCGGGAAGCCAGCAGGGAGCGGGGCGCGAGGCAAAGACGGGTCAGCAGCAAGACGACGCGCCGTGCGCGCTTCCCACTTCGTGCGATCGGGATGGTACTCGATGTCTGGCTGCTGCGGCTTAGTCTCCGTATCCGGAGCCTTATCACCAACTGTTGAAAGGTTCAGATGCTGCTTCAGCGTGTCGGTGATTTGTGCGACTGTGACTGTAGCCATAGTGAAAGAAGTATAAGGTCTGATCGAGCTCAGTCATGGTACCATTTATATGCGTGTGAGTGCTAACTTGCTAAGACTGCATTAAAATGGTGCGAGAAGGTGTGAGATGGCGTTGATCTCGGCCGCGTCGCGCTGACTGAGCTCGCACGTGATGTGTAAATCGCCCCGAATACATACCCGGAAGCCGACTGGGTTGCCAAAGATTAAAAGAAGCCAACGAAGAGGAAACGGCACCGAGAACTGACGCACGAGATTGTAATATGGCAAAAGAATAGCGCAGATAGTGTACTCGCAGCTGCCACACCATCCTTGCGGCAATGGCGATCTTGTCGAAGGCCCCAGGCCCTACAGATCACGATGTATACCGGTAAGGCGAAGCCAGGCTATTGTGACGGAAGCACAGAGTATTAAGTGTATAGCATAATTGCAAGTGAATGACAGGACAAGCCATGGTCTGAGACCCGCTAGCTAACAAGAGAGCGGCCGGTCAATAAGA
>JACXVL010000531.1:0-17371 GCA_014898675.1 Athelia sp. TMB
ATCAGTCCAGTAGCATACAGATTACGGATGCCTGCCTCGTATGGCATGCACCCAGTAATTAATATCGCGCATCTGGAAACCTACAAACATTCACCAGAAGAATTCGGCTCAAGACCAAATCGCAGCTTGAATCGAGCCGATTTCGACGAAATGCCTGAGATAGACGTCGACAGGATCGTCAGTGAACGCCAGAAGAAGAGCAGGAATGGCAGAATGATTACAGAATATTTGGTAAGATTTGAAGGCCTAGGGGAAGACGAAGACGAATGGAAAACTGCAGTCCAATTGAAGAATGCACCCGAGGTTCTGCAAACCTGGAGAGCCCGTATGCTGAGAAGAAAGCAAGACAAGAAAGCACTGGATCTCAGATCAAGCAGAACAAAGCACGCCACAGGCGCGAATACACGCGACGCTGATTAGTCGACGCGTGCTCTCGCATTCCAAATTAGGCATGCCTCATGTTCAAGTTTTGTGCCGCCGCACCCTGGCACTCTGAGACCCTTTAGCCCATAAAAACAGTATAAAATCTGGGTCTTTTCTTTCTTTCTCTATCATATCAAACCAACTCCAAACGCCCTCGCAACATCGCTTCATATACAAACCTTCAGTACTCATAACGCTTCGCTCCCAACCTCTGCAAACTCTTCGCGCCACTCTATCATCATGCCTATCCACTCCCGACCGCTCCCTGTCCTTTCCGCAGACGACCTCGACGCACTGGTCCATTTCATCCACCCCGTCCTTTCCCAGGACTCGGTTCTGTCCAACCTAATCCAAACCTCCCCACTCGCGCTCAAACTCAGCGCTGCCGATTTCCATGCCCATTCTGCGGATGGTAAATACGGCGCGCTTGATATCGAGGTAGCCACAGCCATCTGGTTCATTATTCGCAGGATCACACGCACCATTATCCTAGCCGCTAATCCCGGCATGGACCCCCACCATCCTCGCCCTGTCATTCCCTTCACGCGCCTCCGCGAAATTAACATGCCGCCGCCCACTATCATCAAAGCGTTCGGGTACACCCAGAACCCGTGCCTTCTCATCGGCACTCTCGAGGAGGTCAGCGATCGCTTCGAGTTTATCCAACAGCTCGGCATCGAGGGCCTGCGTTGGCTCCTGAACGCTCGCGCACGGTGCGACCGTTATCCCAACGGCTGGCACTGGTCGTCCCCTTCCAATGAAACCTTTCCTACCCACCCCGCGCTCAAGGATACGCAGCCAGTCGCTCGGGAGGACCGCATGCTCGACTATTTTGAGCCCGCCCCTCTCGATCGCGCATTGATACTGCACCCAACCATGTCCAACGCCGCACGCGCCAGGCGCTCCGCCTTTCCACCCTATTCGCCACCATCTTCCACTCATTGCTCCCCTCCATCGTCGCCGAGCTACGGGTCCGACTCCGATGACAGCGGCAGTACCTTGTACGATGCTTTCTCGGAGTGCGATGTGACCAAGTTATTCAGCGATGGTGTCACCTACACCGACGAGCACGGAAGGGAGATTATAGATTTGACTGTGGATGAAGACGTGATCATGGCGGATGTTTAAAAGTCTGGGGGGGCTATGTTGAGGAACATGTATATTACATCCATTTCATTTCATTCATCTGTACAAAATAGCTACTCCTATCAGTCAGTCGTAGCTATCCCTGTAAAACACCTTTCAAACATCCTTACTTAAGCAAACGAACGGATAAGCAAGGGATTAACGATAAGATCGCGACAGATCGCGACAGATCATCGCACGTGACTTGTTCAAGGAACAAAGCAACGCGTTGTAGATCTTCATCGAATCCTTCAGCACTATCCATTCACTTCTACTATATTCTATTAGCTACCTGAGACTACTATAACACGTACCGAAACGCTGCAACGGATTCAATAGCTAGGACCACTAGGATAGTTAAAAACCTGCAGCAACAGCCTCAGAATATCAGCATCTTTACCCTTAACGAACCGTCAATCAGTTCTAAGTCCAATCATCTGAAACTCGTGCAAGATACGCTCTGCTCGACTCCACGCATCGATAGTTAACTGCTAGACGCTACGCGCTCTCAGTCAACGAAAGCTCTCTGCAAAGCGAGCTCTCGACGCATCAGACAATTAGCCTAAGCTCCGAAAGACAGTAAGAATAGTGTGATATAAGCTACATACCTTCAGAACGACACCTAAGACGCGTATATCGAAACGATACACCAATACTCATCCCCAGCCACAACTCTCGATCACTTTCGCACGCTCCGATCACAGAGTTCAGATCTATTAGCTATCTACGCGTACAAGGTTTATCTACGAATTTACGGATTCGTAACACCATCCCGCTCGCCAGCACGCCACAACTGACACACAGGATATCATAATTAATGATACCCTGTGTGTCAGTTGTGGCGTGCTGTATGATACCCTGTGTGCCAGTTGTGGCGTGCTGGCGAGATGGTCTGGGCGGTGCGCCAATGCCACCTTATTCCATTACAGCCAACGGTGGTCTGATAGACACTTCGCGTTTTCATTTTTGTGCAAGGGCTCCACCTACCTACCCAATATAGATCACCTTATGTCCGGGTCGCGCGCCCTGCTCAAATGCAGCATATTCGGCAGCGCGATGAGTCCGCCCGTCGGGAATATTTAAAGCAATGAGCTCTTCGGGTGACTTCTGGTGTGCTCTGAGGGGGCTATTTACGATGAATTCTATACATAATCGTGAATGACTTGAACTACTATATCCTCCAGTGCTGGAGACTTGGCAATGTAATGACGTGTAGAGTAAGTGGGGGGCCATTGAGGCTAGAACATATGAGGTAGGTGGGGGTTGCACAAAAATTCAAACGCGAAGTGTCTATCAGACCACCGTTGGCTGTAATATTTACACACATGTAATATACAGTCCACAGCCGAGGCCAGTCCAGTCGTCGTGTCGTCATAAGCGTCGGCACAAACCCCAACCGCAAACCACCGCCACCACCACCACCACCATCACCACGCTCGTTCACGCACGCACGCTCCCATACTGCGCAGGGTACTCAATGCGCAGGCCGTGCGGGCGGATATATGCGCGGAAAGGGAGCTGCATGTACATGTGCATATAGTCAGTAGATGCGATTACGGCGGGGCGGAGAGGGCGCACGGAGGATGGGGAAGCGGACGCGCACACCCACGCGATCTCAGCGGTCTGCGCGTACGCGGGGGTGCAGAAGCGGTGGATCAGCACTGCGCAGGATCAGGACCAGGATCAGCATACAGGGATCGGGAGGCGGGCGCACCATCACTGCTATCGTGGGCGACCTCGATCGAGGAGTGCGCGGCGACCAGCGAGTCGTCTGGGAGGCGTGCGAACGCGCCGCACAAGTCGAACGCGCGATCGCCGAGCGCGAACGTGCACCCGTCCGCCAGCGCACCCACAAAGACGTGCCGCGCGCCGGGGTCGGCGGGGCGGGCCCTCACCGTGGGCATCGTAAGCTTGCTAATGGGCCACGCGACAGGTGTGCGGAGCAGACTTGGAGATGCAGCTGGACCTTGAGCATGCGAGGGTGGTACTATACGGTGGTTATATGACGGGCTGGGCGCGAGTATTCCGGGCGACGAGAAGTCGGAGAGCACGTCATTTCGTGTTGTGGTGTTGCCCAAGTATCGCTGCTATAACTAAGTAAGGGTCAGGGCCGGATGAATCTGAGGGGTGTATGATGCCGCAAACTTCACCTTTTGGTATGGCTGTGTTGATACACGACAGGGAGTGGACGGGTCCATAACGAAGACGAGATAACGACTGAACGCATTGAACGCGATGCGTCAAGTTTGGTTACTTGATCATTTCTTATTGCCCGGATGGTATCTCTCCGAGGCTTCGCTTCTGTTGCTCTTGCCTTCCTGAAAAGACCCGAATATCGCAAGCCCCGAATGGTCCGCCATCAAAAGCCATATTCGAATCGTCTTCCTCCCTCTTTCATCCCGCTTGATCTAAATGAACTAGCGCGCATGTGCATATGTATTAATATAAACGAATCGCCGTTACTGAAAATTGTCTGATCTCAAGGATGAAGACAACGCTGTCGATGTCCAACGCCTCGACGACATAGGTGATCGTGCAATCGATGGCGCCTGGACCCCCCATCTGTGCCAAAGGAGTGGCATACTGAGGGCAGATGGAGAACTTGTCGCGAGAAAAGCACTCGTTGAGAATGAGTCGTAAAGAGGGTAGAATTTGTTTTTGATGGTCTCGGTGTCTGCCAAAGGGTTGGACTTGCGGATAACGTGGGCAGGTGCCATGATGACCTCCGCAGCTCTAAGTTACAGGCTTACAGCGCTTCCGGAAACCCTGTTTGGTGCACAACTTCTTTTTTTCGGATCGGGCCCTTCCGTGACAGCATTGGGCCCTTTCCATGACCCGCCAGCCGCCAGCCGCCACTTTGGTGGTAAATCCTCGCGATTTCGATAATAATGCAGTGATAGTACTATGTAAGGCTTGTTTACTCATGAGTAAGGTGGATGATTGTACTTAAGCACCATGTTTTGAGTGCCTGGATAAGATATGGCGCACGGGGAGCATTGTCTTTGTCAATTTCCCCCTCAGAAGGCATTCACCTCCTCCCGCACACTCCAGAAGACCGAAAAATGCCCCTTAGGCTCTTCAAAGCGTTATGGGGCACTATATATGCTAAATAATAGCATTTGAAAGCTTTTGTGGACCCTGAGATGTCCAGAAGGAGGGGAAAGTACTGTTATCCAGTCTGTTTTGGTGCAAATGAACGGTTAGATATACCGGAGGCTCATGGAAATCCTCTAAAACCTTCATAACAGCCTCACGGTGCTCTCAAGTCAGTCTTAGAGCATCACGAGCCCCCCACGACTGCATAGCTATCGAAATCGCAAGGATTGCCACCAAAGTGGCGGCTGGCGCCGCGGCGGCGCGTCATGGAAAAGGGCCCGATGCTGTCAAGATCCGAAAAGATCACAACATGTAACCTTTACTATTTAGAAAATCACTTGTGAAATAGAAACTCTATTGTGCGGTTTGCTACAAGCGCTGATTACTGATATAGTAATAGGTTGGTGCTGGACGGGAGAACCCGACTTATCTTGACCGAGTCTCAAGTGAGCTGCGCACACTATAAGAAGCATCGTTTTTCAAATTTCCGCCCTCACTCTGCGCTGCTCAGCGCTCAGGCCGCGCAGCATGTCCACATTCGGAACCGCTGACAGCCACTTTCTAGGCACGATGTTCAACGTCGCTGGCGGGGTGTATGCGGAGACCACGCGCACCGTGATCATCCATAATCCCACCTACATTATATACCAGTTCGCCACAGCACAGAACGATGCGCGTAAGACAGAATCACTGCTGTCATACGAGATCATGCCTAGATTAACGTGTCACGTGACCAGCCGCGCAGGAGACACCTGCGCCACCGCCGGACCGGGCAGAGGGTAGTGCTGCCGGTGCCGGTGGCGCTCCCTCTGGAGAAGACGATGGGCGCGTGAACGGGGCTGTTCGGTCGGAAGCAGCTGCAGTACATCGTGAGCCATGCATACTACACTCCAACTCCTGCTTGATGTGCTCTATTGGCAGCGACCAGTTCGCCCACCCAGTCATCCACTCGAAATTCGAGTTGCAGCGCCGACGGAAATCATCCGGATTCGCAAGCACACAGCAATGATGATGCTGTATGTGCTCCATTTCTCTATGTGTTAACAGATGATTCATAGTTATCGCGCAGCAGGAACAGCAGAGCTCGGACCTGTTAGATAGTGAGTCGCTTCGACATGTCGCTCGCACCTTTCCTGACATCGAATTAGCCATGGCGACATCGCATTCTTCGAGGCGATCTCGCTCTCATAGCCCAAGTCCCGCCGACGTTGAAATTGAGGCGGCCCGCCCTCCACCATCGCCCACCCCTTCCAACCATCCCAGCTCGCCTGCACAAATCGGCACAGACGCTAAAGCATACGCGCGGGAGTCCCCCCCGCTTGAGAAAGCCGTGGCGCATAGAGATGTGATCAGTCCCGGAGTTGGGAGGCAGAGCGCGCCCCAGCGCAGGCTCTGGGCGCGGATCAGGCACGCCCTCAGGCTCAGCTAGGGCGCCACGGCCCACGAGGGAGGCGTGACGTGCTGCGGCTGATCATGGGAGACGAGGCGGTGATTTGTTGGACTGTATTATATATATCGGAGCTGTGTGTCGTGTTGTGTATTTCTTCTGGTGCATTATGATACCCTGTGGTCAGTTGTGGCGTGCTGGCGAGCGGGATGGTCTGGGCGGGGCGCCAATGCCAGCGAGGCTGGCTGGTCGATATCGGAATGCAGGCAGGCCAAGGCAAGCGGGAGCGCTGCCTCCGCATAGTATCGCACACATCGAGAAGGACGTCGGGAGACGAAAGGGGGCTACGGAAACACGGTGCGGGACCTGGGACAGCGCTTGTGTACGCCACCGCGGGACTGGTCAAAGCGAGTTGCTGGCACACCGTCGTCGATGCTGTGATTCTGGGCGTGCAGGGGCTCGCGGTGTCGAAGGCCTGGTTGTGTTGTGCGCCCGAAAGACTTGAATGGGGCACAGCGTACCACGGTGGCGGGTCCATATTCGAATCGTCCTCCTCCCTCTCAAAAAGATTCGAATTGTGAGTCTGCCTACGGGAGACTAGGTGGCGGGAGCATCCGCGCCGTTGGTCAAGAGTAAGAGACGAAGCCTCACGAAGGGCGGGACCGGGTCCTGGGACAGCGTCGCGTGGGAGCACGTGCCCGGTTCTGCGCTGCGGTGAGTCCGATGTCAGTCTGATGCTCAAGTGAGCAAGTGACACCATCCTGGCATATGCATCGTATACGCTCTCGAGCTCATTAACAGGAAGACCAACGCGCAAGAATCGCGCAGATACCACACTTCGTCCATTTCCTTTATACATAATTACACCCTTTCCAAGTTTACACACATCTAATATACAGTCCATCCATCCAGCCGAATCCAGTCCAGTCGTCGTGGCGTTCATAACATGATCCTGCGCAAGACATCACACAACCGACAAATCCATCCGCTATGCACGTACGCTCCCGTACCCGCGCCCGTGCCCGCGTCCCCCAAACAGCCCCCTCCCGCGCCCGCGCGCGAGCGGGACCTCCTCCGCCTCGTGCGCGTTCACGAACTCGTCCCCGCCGTCGCCATAATCCAAGAGGCCCATGTCCTCCGCGGCCCACTCGACCAGGCGGCCCTCGCCCGCGCGGGCCAGGCGGGGCTTGCGGTGCGGGAGGCCGGGGAGGGAGAGGTGCGTGGGGAGGTGGAGGGTCGGGAGGGCGAGGTGCGGGAGGGAGAGGTGTGGGAGCGCGGGGAGGGTGGCGAGGAGTTTGGTGAGGGCGGGCGGGGGGCGGCGGATGAGGTAGGCCAGGGCCGCTAGCGCGATACTAAACAAGGGGGTCAGCAGCTGGTTTAGGAGGGGGGAGGGGGGAGACATACGCAGTGAAGAGGACCGCGGCGACCGCGCGCCGGCGGCGGTGCGCCGAGGAGGGGACGTCGAGCTCGGAGGTCGGGGGCTTCTCCGCGTCGTCCTCACCGGCTTCTTCACTTTCATTTTCGCCCCCGCCCTCGCCTTCGCCGTCCTCGCGCTCGAGCGTGGGCAGCGTCTTCCGCTCGGATGCAGACGCGGATGTGGAGGAGAGGGCGGGGAGGGCGCACGCCTCGGGCGCGGGGTACTCGATGCGTAGGCCGTGCGGGCGGGTGTATGCGCGAAGAGGGGCAAGGTCAGGCTGCGCGCGCATATAGTCAGTAGATGCGATTACGCCAGGGCAAAGAGGGCGCACGAAGGATGGGGAGCTCGAGGCGGGCGCGCACACCCATGCGATCTCGGCGGTCTGTGCGTAGGCAGGGGTGTAGAAGCGATGGATCAGCACTGCGCAGTGCTAGGGTCAACATCAGCAAACAGGGATCGGGAGGCGGGCGCACCGTCGCTGCGATCGCGGGCGAGTTCGATCGAGGAGTGCGCGGCGATGAGCGAGTTGTCTGGGAGGCGCGCGAACGCGGCGCACATGTCGAACTTACGATCGCCGAGCGCGAACGTGCAGTCATCCGCCAGCGCACCCGCAAGGACGTGCCGCGCGCCGGGGTCGGCGGGGTGGGCCGCAGCGGTCACCGCAAGCAGCACAGGGACGAGGAGGAGCATGGTGAGGTGCTGTGGTGGGCGGTAGAGAGTGGGGCTGGGTGTGCGGGACCATTCCTGCGATGAGTTTTGCTTTAGGCTCGGATAGATGGGGAGTGCTTGTCGTTGCCGGCTGCAGCACTGCTCCACAGCTGCCCTGGATGAAGCTGACAGTACAAATTGCCGCTTTGGGCCCTTTCCCGCGTCCTCGTGCTCTCTCGGGCCGCACTATTGTCTCACATCGTACCACCTTCATCATTCACTATACATCCACAGGAACGCATCCCTCTGCATTCCTCTGCAGCCCAGCTTGAAGGTCGCCAATCTACGCAAATGGAGGTGCTGGCGATGACGGCATCAGGCTAATGACAGTCGCCACCGCACTACCACCGAGCTGTTCCCCAGATTGTGGCGACGTCCATATGCACGTTTGTCGCCTTCGCAGATCACACCGAGGATCCAACGAGATGCCGTGGAAATACTGACAGCCGGCGAGTGGTGTCGGCGTGTCGACGTCACAGCCGGCGATAGGTTGCAACAGACCACGCCGAGTCGCGGCTTCTGTCCCATGCAGTTAGCACACAAGCGCAAATATGTGCACACTGCCCACATCTTCTGAGTCCTAGGCCCTGCACTTTACGCCGGACCGCTCTTCTGTCGACTACAATCTCTCACTTTCGCCAGGTCGGTGCGACGCTTCGCACAGTCCAGCTTGACCATGCCCAGTGAATCAGCCCACGGCGGAGAGGTCAAACCCTGGAATCATTGCGCTGGCCGCCTGGGACCCCTCCGCGGCGTGCTCGCGTCTCATTGCGCTCGCTTTGATCACTGCCTGCGCCCCCGCGGTGGCGCATACAAGCGATGCAAGACTATCCAGATCCCGCACCGTGTCTCCGTAGCTCTCCCTTTGCGTCCTTCCCGATGTGTAGCGATACTATGCCGAGGCAGCGATCCCACTCGCATTCCAGTATGGGCCAGCTTGGCGTTCGGCTCCCGCGCTCTCCAGGTCGCCTCCCATTCGCTTATCCATCTTGTTTTCTAGCATGTCGCCGTCCACCACAATGTTCGTGATACACGAGACGAGACACAACGCACACGATGCCCAGCTCCAATATATACAGCCCATCGACTCGCTCACCTGATCGGTCGGAGCACGCCATGCCCCGTGGGATTCCCGCCTGTCTCATCCTAGCTGAGCCCGAGGACGTGATTGATCCGCGCCGCGCCATGCCTCCCGGCTCTGAAACTGCGCGATCTCGACGTTCCGCGGCTCGCTCGACCGCGCATAGGATTCGGCGTTCAGATGCAGCGCTATGGGCTGAACAGCGCATCAATGGGGCGTAAAGCGAAGCTTTAAGAAAGATTTACCCGGATGATGGAAAGGTTGGGTGATAAGGGTGGGCGGGCGGTCCGCCGTGACTTCAGCGTCAACGGGACTCGGCTGCAAGGGCGAGATTGACGCTCTGCTGTGGCTGATTAACAGCCCGACTGATATCAGGAGAGCTGCGAACAGCTCTTCGAAGCGGCTTGCAATTTGCAGGCCCGCGCTCGGCTGTACATGCTATGTGGTATACATTAGCGGGTGACGGAAATGGAGATAGAGCACATACGACCTCACCCTACGCCCATCGCCCTGCACGCTTCCGAATTGCTGTCTTCGGGGGACCCATGATTTCGAGCCGGCGATTGGGTGGATGGATCGGTCGCTGCTGCCAGAACACATCAGGCAGGAGCTAGAATGGTGCACGAAGCGCTCACAATATGCGGCCGATGTTCCCGACTGGACATATTTCAATAATATTCGTCCGAGGGAGTGGTGGCATGATGTTGATCACGTGACACGAATCGTATACTCCAACGAGATTCAATGTGAAATCAGGTAAAATACAGCTTGAAGCCCACCAGCTGAATACTATCTGCTAGAGACCGACGTCCAAGCCAATAGGTAGGTGATGCTCTCACGCGGCTTCCAAGTATGTTTCGGCAAGTTCGCGGTGGCGGCCTACGAGCCAGGCTGCCAGTGGCCATCGAGGCTATTATTTCATCGGGCTCATGATTATATATGTTCCTACATCCCTGATGGAATGATGCTAGCGGCTTCACAGCGCTTCCAAAAGATGATTTCAATCCACTAACATTTTGACACACGGCCTGGCCTAGGGAAATCTGTCGCAGGAACTTCCGTGTATGAAGCATCCAAACATGATGCTTGCCTCACTGTCACGCGCCACACCAAAGCGCAAACATTTTGTTTGAGTCATGTGCTCAGGACATTAGTACACAAGAAAGAATTTAATTCGTACGCAGCTCCCAGTCGACGGTCAGGCGCGGTCCTCCAAACAAGGCATTGCATGGCATCGCACCCTTTGCCGCCACCCTTCTCCCTGAACCAAACAACTGGATCGAGCTGTTAATGAGGTCGATGATGTCCTGGTTCCCCACTATCGCGGCCCCGTCCGAGATGACTGTGATTCCAAAGGCGCATGTGCCGAATTGCACCAACTGGCGCTGCGCCCCTGCGGAGGTGGTCCATGTGCCGCCGCCCGCAATGTTTTTCTGGATGATCTGGCAGTCGGAGATGAGTGGCGAGCCGCCGCTGGTTTCGCCGACGAAGCTCGAGTCTCCGCAGTCGTTGTTGGAAGTGAGGACGGAGCGATTTGGGGTCGTAGGAGCGGCGTTCGCGTTGGGCAGCATGGTGGCGAGAAGTACTGCGCATTTTGCGGCAATGGAGAACTGCATTGTGAACTGGAAGTTGGTTAGTCGGGCATCTGGGCGGGGGGTTTGCGTAGTGGTGCTCACTATGAGAATGGGGATGTTGTAACTTCTGCGCGACTCTTCTGATTGAGGATGTTTTGGAGAGTTGGGCAGCGGTGAGGTTTTATAGATTTTGTTGGTAGACACAAATGAAGGCCGCCATTTTCGGAGTACAGCACGGTTTGAGAACGCATGAGCACCACAAGGCCAGTCCAGTGCAGGAATAACGTCACATTCAGATATGCTGAGAGATATCCTGAACAAGGCTGATGCTGGGGCCAAATGAACAGAAAGACCGCAGTAGCTTCTGACGCTCTCCGACTCTTTGAATGGCATTAGTCATGCTTGCAGTAGACAAACCCCAAAGAAAGCAAAGAGAATAGCATGTTCATCATCCGTCAAGGACTTGGCCAGGACTACTTTGCACATCGACTATGAGCTTGCCCTTGAGTTTTGCCCCAAGCTTTCCAATGTTGAACAGCAGGTGCAGACTATTTTTCCCAGAAGCTCGAGAGCTGAAACGTGCACGATCATAACCACCTGACCATGGATCAGCAGACGACGTCGAATAGAACTTGTCGGAAAGGAAGCGCGAGCTTGTAATCTAAAACAGCACGTAAGACTCGGAGTGCTGAGCTGATAGTATATATCAATGTACGGAGCGGTGAGGCAAGTGACTAGGCGTCGCCGATTTGATAAATGTTGATCGCAGGGGTCGAGTTTTCTTCGTGAAGGCAGTACTAACTAGTGCACACGAAGCAGCCTTGCAGTGCACCGTGACGTGTCTCCAATATGATCAATGCACAGAAGCAACACAGTCTCGAGTGCCGGGTAATAATCAGTCGATCGTATTAGTACTCAGCTCTCAGTAGTGTAATGCGTGTTTGCGGCGCACTGCGGCGAGGTACTCCCCACAGCAAGACTGAGTGAAAGATCGTAGGAAGTAGAGCTGCGAATTGTCTGCGAAGGGTCAAATTAACGTTCTGGAAAGGTGCCGACGGGCACAGCGACGTGGCCGCTGCAGCATAGTTATTCACACGCGGGCGCGGCGCGATTGCATCTTTTCGTACATGGCGATCACATCATGAACAATGAATGCCAGTCTGATAAAGCAGGTGCGTAGCTACGAGAATGGAAGCCAGCCAATATTTTAATGAGCACAATCACAGATCCTGTGATTCCTAGCAGACCGACAATATGGAGCAACACTGGCGACAACAAGCTACTGAACATAGCCAAACAAGAGAAAGGATGACATGAAAGAAAGAAGGAACGAACACGAACACAAGAGGCGCAAACACTACATAAATATTGTCCTGCGCGCACTGGCTGCGCCCGTATCAGGAAGCCCGTGCCGCCTTGGTGAAAAGGTATTGAGAGAGCATTCATGTTTCTGCCATAATGATATTTACCTGTTTCAAACAGCTCGCTCGGCTCCGTTTCTTGTCTGCTATTGCTAGTACCATAATTCCTCCGATGCAGCTGTCAAAATGCGAGGGGGCAGCGGAGCGCAAGGGGACGCTGGAGCGCCAGGGGTGGAAGGAGTGTCAAAGTGTGGTGGGGCGTCAGGAGCAGGAAGTGGAGATTCAGAGAATGGCGGGGTGTCGAGACCGGAGGGTGGGGCGTCGGAGACTGTAGCGTCAGATGGTGGCGGGGCGTCAAGAGCAGAAGGTAGCGGAGCGTTAGACGGCCACGGAACGTCAGAGGGTAGTAGAGCAGAGGGCCGTGGAGTGCTAGAGGGAATTGCAAGCCCGCCTCTCGTTCCTGTCAAACCGGATTTTCACATTAACGATAGGTGGAATATCGAGTGATGAGTAAATGACTTACCAGCATGGCGGTGACAGAGAACACCACCGGATTCACTGTCTTTCTGTCCCCAATACAGCACGCCGGGACTCCGGCGATCAGGCCATTCATCGATAAGATTTGCCAGCGTCTGGATGTGGCCGTATGCAGCAGGCTGGGGACCACGAGGTTCATACATGGTGATTATGGTCGTGATACAAGCAATGCAGGTGATCGCAATGGCCAGATACCATGTCTGTGTAAAGCAGTCAGACCCGGTATGAGAGACTCCATAATAAGGGAATTGTGAATCACCTGTGGACAGTTTACGGTGACCGTCAGTTGAAGTGATGTGTAGTCCTCGCCACCGGGTACAACCATCTTCCAGGCTTTGCCAACAATATTTAATGATAAACCGAAAATCCAGTCTGTTAAAGCCAAGTCATTCAGCGACTGATCAAATCACGAGTATCGCTGTGCACTTACGCAATAAGGGCTTGACGGCTAACATGAAAAGACTTCGCCAATTGTTTATCGCATGAATGATTCGATCCTCGACATCCGCACCTCCCCGGCCCGTGGCCGCCCTCCAATCAGATTCATCCCGCGTGACGTTGATTGCCATTTCGACAGACATCAACATATTTGTCAAGAAGGATTGCAGGATAAAGGACACGAAAAATACCCCAACCCAATTCCCGAGAGGGAGGTAGCCAGTTTGGCTGTCTTGTGCACTTAACCCCTCGGAAAAGACCATGGAGAAGGCCTGAGTGGCAACATTTGGAGACAGGGCCCATGAAGTCTCCGCAAAGGTGAGCGCAGTGCCGTTGGTCTGCGAGTGGGCAAACCCACCCGGAGACAATACAAATTTCCAGAAGGCATGCCACGCCCCGACGTGGACAGCCAGATAGTAGGCAATGCCTCCCCAAATGGCGTAAATTGGCACGGACCACCACATTCTTTTCACGGTATGTTTCATATAAGGATAGGAGCTCCAAGCGGATGGCTGGCGCTTGGATAGTTTACGAGGCAGTGGTGTGGTGGTCGGGTCGTCCAAAGTTCCTTTGAGATCCACCATGCATCGATCGCGTGTGGGAATGACATAATGGTTATCGATCAGGTACCGAGTGGTGGCCAAGGGACCAGTGCAATCCATCACTTCCGAACCGCATTTGAGAACACCCCAAAATGCAATGACACCCTGGATTAAGAGAGAGATACCCAGCGCAATGACAGGTGGTGCGGTCAGCCATGGCTGGTACACAATGTCGCCAGAACCGTCCCCAGAACGATCCACGTTGAACCGTACGATGATAAGGGAAGCTGATGTGTAGGAGATGGATACACACGCAAACATCCCAATCGTTGCTGAAAAGCGAGCGGCCCCAAACCCGTTCATACCCCACTTGAAAAAGGTGTTGTACTTCAGAGATAGGTCGCCTTTGTGATCTTGGCGGAGGAAGGCGGATCTTTGGGCGATGGTATAAACTATGCCAATGAGATCCGTCGCCAGTGCGACAATGATAGTGAATGGCAAACTGATAGCAGAGACCCGGTGGGGACTCGAAGAAGCTGCTATGATAGGAAAGAGGCCACGCACAGGGGAGATATGATGTACCGTGCTCTGTTACCGCGAGATAGATTCCTCCGACAATACAGGTGATTGCAATTATCTGGGAGAAGAAGAGGCCTGCGAGGACTTTTGTGGAAAACCCGGATTTGACAGGGGAGACCGAGGGGGGCGCTTCCGCCTTCAATTCATCCTCATCTTCGACATTAGGATCCATGATGCGGGTGACTACTCCCTGCTAGTGACGGGTAGCTGTGTGGTGTAGAGCAGTGGTGGGATTCGGGTAGTAAACCTATTTCAGTGGAGGCACTCTTAGGAACTTAAATAAGAAGATACTGTGTATTTTAGGCCAGCCTGTACGGTCATAGGTCGGCTCGGAGAAAGGGCATGGCCGTTTCAGCGCCTTTCATTCGAGGCTGCAAGGAGGCCATTTACTTTTCGGTACCCGAATTACTGGATCGCTGCCTGTAAATCCATTTAGATTAATGTGAATGATGAATATAGAATTGGTATAGTTCGGGCAACCGCGGTGATTGGGTCGAACAAAGATCCACGAGGCTCAGGGTAATTGGTAGTATATGCTGAATATATGACTGACGGAACTCGCTCTGTCTAGTACCTCATGTTGGTACGCTTCATGTATACAGTTGATGTTGCTAGGCTATTTGGTGTCAAGACATCTTACATGTGCAGGATTGCTGCAGGCAGGTTTATGAGTGAACAGGTCAAACTGAGAACTAAGTAGCCACCTTGATATCATAACAGAGCGGCGCCGACGTAGACTAGAGTCGGCAACTCTTTGTCACTCTTTGTTGTGTACTTGCGCGACAAACTTGGACAAAAGCATGAGGATTTTTGGAGAAGATGATATCGTGACGCGACAAATTTCTCTTGCTGCAACTGCCACCGACTCCTATGCACAGGCCGGAGACGGACTGCGCACGGCCGTCTCCAACTCTCCGTCACGTTGCTGCTTCAAAAATAATTTTGATTGTATTATACCCCCCTCCGGCTCTCGCTTCCCGACTCCTTTACTGTGGTGAAAGAGAGATGGGGCAGGATCCTGCGCACAAGCCTGGCGCAAATATTTAGACCGGGTAATGCTTTGCATGCGAGGTTAGTGCGAGGCGTATCGGAAGTGGCAAACGCCTACGCTAGCGTCTGCCCCTGGCCCAGGTTTGTAAAACAAAATGAAGCAGGAGGAATTGGGCTGCAACCCGCTCCAACTTAATACTATCTAATCTGATTTCCGCTCTGTCGTTCTTGTCAACCCGGTGGCGCGTCACTGGGTTCTCACTAGCGCATTTACAGCCTGCCCTTTTCTGCACACCCCAACCCTCTAGATCTGTTGGTGCGGGCGTAATGGTGCGCTACCGGACCCCAATCTGGATGTTACGATCGTCTTTTCTCCTCGCTGTCCACCTGATTCGCTTAGAATCGTAACTCGATCTCTGATATTAGCGCCCCATCCCACTCCGCTTTGACACGCTGCTACTTTGACAGGCCGTCAGCTGCTCATCTGTGTTGGCCACGCCTATCAGGCTTTCCACTGCTGCGAGTAAATTGGGCAAGGTGTTTGGCTGACGATTGAATATGTTTATCTCAGCACGCTCATCGACGTTACATGCGCCCACATCGAGGCAGAGAAGTGCTCGCTCAGCAAGTATACAATCCCCGTGCTGACAGCATGAGCAGAGCGAAATTCGCCTCGCCGGTATGTCCCTCCCCCTCGCTCCCTTCCGCATGGCTCACACATCCACAGACGACCACGCACACTCTCCGACCGAGGCACCTCATTGATCGAGGTATCCCGGCGCGATGATAGCAACGAGACAGTGCTGATCCACCGCTTCTATACCCCTGCGTACGCGCAGACGCACGGCCTGCGCATCGAGTACCCCGCACCCAAGGCGTGCGCCCCCCTGCCCTCTCCGCGTCCGCGTCCGAGCGGAAGACGCTGCCCACCCTCGAACGCGATGAAGGCGAAGGCGAAAGTGAAGAAACCGGTAAGCACGAGGGAAACGACGACGTGGAGAAGCGAAGCCCCCGACCTCCGACCTCGACGTCCCCTCCTCCGCGCACCGCCGCTGGCGCGCGGTCGCTGCGGTCCTCAGCGCGTACGTTGAATTCCCCCCCTCCTATCCAGCCTCGTTGCGTGGGCTGCGGAGGACATGGGCCTCTTCGATTACGGCGCTGGGGACGAGTTCGTGAACGCGCACGAACCCGGGGCGGAGGAGGTCCCGCTCGCGCGGCCGCGGGCTGTTTGGGGGTTAGGTATATGGGAGCGTACGTGCGTAGGGTGGCGGTGGGTGGCATTGGGTTTGGTTTGTCTTGTTATGAACGAGACGACGGCTGGATGCACGGACTGGATTCGGCTGGACTGTATATTGGATGTGTATAAATGGAAGTTAAAGGATGTAATTATATGACGAAGCGTAGTATCTGTATCGGTTCTTGCCCGTTGATCTTCCTGTTAATGAGCTCGAGAGCATATACGATGTATATGATGCCAGGATCGGCGGTCTGGGTGTCAGGAGCAGGCGGAACCGGCCCGGAGCACGTGCTACCACGCGACGCTGCCTCAGGACTCCCGATCCTGCCCTACTCAGACTCTTGACCAAGGGCGCGGATGCTCCCGCCCCCGTGGTACGCTGCGCCTCACTCAAGTCTTTCAGGCGCACCAGTCCAATAAAGCCGGTTCTCAATACCGCGAAAACCCCGTATTCCCAACATCAACGGCGATATGCAACAAGTGTACTGGACCCTGGACCCCGAGCCTGCGCAGGGGTGCATATTCTTTGCCCGACCATCCCTGCTCGCCCTATCCCCGCACTGCAGGAGCCAGCGTGCCATGCAGCGGGAGAAGCAGTATGCATATATAGGGGTTGGTTCACATTGCACGAGGGAGAACCAGTTCCCTTTGTTGGAAGGACGCTGCGGATCGGCGGAACTCGTGAACTTGCCTGCGCGCCAAACATCTCTGACCGACTCGGTGCGCGGGCAGAGCTGCGAAATGCCGCAGCCCCGGGTATGACGGTTTTTTTGGAGCTTTATTATTTCCGCGCGCGCACGAAGTTTTCCGCGACTTCGGGCGCTTTCAGTCATTTTTCGCGCGAGTTCCACCACTTTTTGGACTTAGACAAATTGC
>JACXVL010000531.1:20896-40427 GCA_014898675.1 Athelia sp. TMB
TATAAATGTTTTTTTCACGGTTTATTCGAGGTTTGTAGGTTTGCGGAAGTCGATGATCAAAGTTCGTGCCCCTCAAGGAAGTTTATGTAATTCACTGAAGTTTCTGTCGGAAGTTTGTGCGCCGAGGCAGCTGTACTCTGAAGTTTTTGGTATCTTTGATACAAGTCGGAAGTACAATGTTATGCACTCCGGTGATCAATATGGCCAATAATAATATTATAAACCCCTGAATCTCTCTGCAAGAAAATCACCACCACTCCCGCCGCCGCGCCACCCTTTGTCAACAATGATATCTCCAGCCTCAATGTCTCTTCGTTGCCAGAGCCGCAGTCATCTGCGTTGATACTCAAGGCGGTGCACAAGATAAAAGCTCTTTCAATATGTCTGTCATTGTGTAGCCTTCTTGAATATTAAGCATACTGGCCGGCTTTGCGGCGCTGTCGGCAGTTCACATAATTTCTCAGCTTGACTGGAAGCCTGCATTGACTCCAAAAATGAACAATTACAAATGATCAGTATTTCATGATATATTAGTTGCTCATCTACGAATCCGAATCCCGGCAGCACCGTCACTGACCAGGTTGCTGCGAAATTGAGAGGAGTTGCCACAGATGTGGCGGCTGGCCCTATAAAGGATCCGATGCCGAGACCTCCGTTACGACTTCAAACTTCCGCCTTCGCAACGCAACCTCGAATAAACAGCGATAAATACTGTCATAGCTTTTCCCTCTGGCCTTATATGTGACTGGGTGCTGGCTATGAAACCAGGCTAGGACAACAAATCTCCTGCTTCAAAACTCATAATCCTCTCGTTCTCGTCGGAAGGGAGGGCTTTATCGAACTGGATTCAATTGGACGACCCAAACATATGCTTGCGCATAGGCTGAAACGGCAATCACGCCAAAAAATCTTTGGATATTAGGGGACCCCAAGAGCGCATATGTTGCCACCATAGTAATGGCGAAAATTCCTAGCAGGACCGACTCGGAAACGATAAGCACATTAATATTGGCAATAAGTAGTCCGTCGGGCGCATCATAGACGGTGATAGTCTATAGATAGTTTTCAGCATCAACATTTCGAGCTCACAATCCAAAGTCCAGCTTTCATCCTTCACCTAATCCACACAATCAGCACGCAAGAATAACAAATACACAAATCTGATCAATACTTTGTTGGGGTGCTGTAGTGCACGAACCGATCTCTCTTCAGGTCGACCTCGGTGACGACGTTGACCGCCAGCTCGTTGTTTCGCTGTGCAACGTCAGCGCGTGACAAGCACCAGAAAGCGCGCCCGCACCTTGGTCGAGTTGCGCGGTGTGCTCGGCGCGGTCATGTATGCGTCCTCCGAGGGGTCCAAACTGCTGAACTGTGCGCGGGGGCCCAGCTGCGACAAGGGCACCGAGACAATGCCGCCGCGCTCGAACAGCCCATCGCGCGCGTTCAGCATCGCCAGGTACGAGTTGATGTACACTGCCACAATCCGTCGCGAGTTAGGAGCGCTCGTGTGGATCAGGTGGGACGCACGCTTCGAGAGCATCAGGTAGAACGTGACGAAGATGAAGTTCGTCGGCATGATTATGTACTGCCCAGCCCTGCATCAGCGAGCCCATTCTGCGGACGGGCCTTGACGACTCACAAACAGCATCCCCATAAACGCGTCCAGCCTGCCAGCCGGTCAGCACTGGCATGCCAAGAAAGGAGAGATACGCACGCAGTGATCGCCCCCGTGTTGATTGCATACAGCATCAGCGTCCGCACGAGTCCATCTGTGCGCGCAAACCCCGTGCGGCTCTGCCGCAGGTACCACGAGAGCGCAAGCGCGATGTACACGTCGCCCGCGCAGCCCGCGGCGAAGTTGAGGTAGAAGAGGTGTGAAATCGCGGAGAGGTTCGCCCATGACCCGAGGGAAAATGCGCGGATCGTGATAACTGCGCACGGTGAGCATAGCGCTGATAAGAGGAGGAAGCGGCGTACTGATTCCACAGGTGAGGTCGACGAGCGAGATGGCGACGATGCCTGCGGTGAGGAGGCAGTTTTCGTTGCTCAGGCGGAAGATGCGGCGCGCGAAGAGGCTGCGCGGGTGTGAGCACGGTTTATCACTTTTGACAGTTGTTGTTAGAGGGGACATACCTGCGCACAAAGAAATCGGTTATCGACTGTACAGGTGAGCACGCTCGATACATAAGCACGCCCAAACGAATAGGTCCGAATAGGGTTCTCGTACCGTAATGAGGACGTGCAACTAATACAGCATCCGTCAAGTCAGTCCGTGTACATGAGCAGCACACGCATACACATACCAGGACGCTCCAGACAGGCGACGCGAGTGCGGCGGGCTTGAAGAAACTGGACACCAGATAATAGTAGAGGATATGGCAGCATAGTGCGGTGTCCACCGTGTCGAGGAACCACAGCCCCGCGACCTGTGCGCATGCCAGAATAAGTTAATGAGTGGCGGCAAGACGGCTTGAGCGGTGGGACGCACAGCGAGCCTGGTAAAGAGTGGGTCCTTGGTGGTGTGAGTGAAAAATGCTCCTGCCTGCAAATTGGAACGCTATGAGTGCTCACTCCGTTGCCAGAGTGTGGTGTGACCCACCTGTGCGCTGGTAATTCCCCACAATCTACCCGGACCACGAACAAGGTCAGATACATGTGCAGCACAAAAATTAGATACACAAGCACAGGTAAATGAGTACGCACGCCATGGAGAGAAGACCGCCTACAAGCAGCGCCCCGAGGGTGTTGTCGAACTTGGGAGCCTCAGTCATCGGAGTCGTCGTAGACATCGCGCGTCAAGTGCGTGCCGTGTAGTGTTCACAGAAGGAGGACCTCGAGCTCGACTACCAGTAATTACTTGTTAAGTAGGAATAAATCACCACAGCACAAGATTGACAGCTGAGGGGCGAAGGACACGGATTAGCGATGCCGATGGGAAGAAGCCAGTGTGATTTAGGAGCTGCATCATCGATTTGGGCGAACTGCCAGTCCCTGAAAGATCGAAAGTTAAATAAAACGGGTAGTAGGGCAGTATCTTCTCTTGATTCGGTTTTTCATAGTTATCGGATCCATGTAACTAGACATAGGTATATTGTGAAGAAGAGGAGGGGGGAAGCGACTGCCATCCTTTGCGAGGCATCAGGATTCGGCAAGTTCCGGGCAATTACTTATACTACAGGATCCGAGGTTCGAAGTCTAACTTACCCTGCTTTGGAGTACTTGTACAGCGCCAACAACCCAGGTCGACTTATTGACAATGGAGTTCAAACCCTCGGTGATGCTCTCAGCTGTGAGACACATGTCCCAGAGCCAGATACGCTTTAAATCCCTGCGTTATATACGATGCTGTGGCAACACATGATTCCTAGCTAAGACACCGAGTAACTCAAGGAACGCAGTGGCCATGGAAGCAACTATCGGACTTGTACGGCCCTACCTACTGACATGGATGCGACTGCCATCAAGGTTATGATTTCACTAGACGATTATACATGTTCTACACCTCTGGTAGCATGATACTACCAGCGGCTTTCCATCTCAGCAGATCTAAGCGCTTCCAATCGATGACTTTAATCCACTAATCGTTTGACACATGGGGCGAGAGAGGGTACTAACTTGAAGGTCGATCGAGTAACTGATGATCAATGTGGTGGAGGCCCTGAAGAGTTCAGACTTTGTTTTTATATCAGAGGTTGTCTAATTTTGAATAGTATGCCGAACGATCTTGGAGATGCTGGTCCCGTGTCTCTCGTGGGAGCTTTAGTGAATGAAGCATATAAACATGAATGATGTCTCGATATCGCAGGCTACAGAAATACACATAATTTTTGTTTGGGTCAATTGCTTAGTACGCAAGACAGAATTTAGTTCGTATAAATCGCCCAGTCGACTGTGCTCGTTCCCCCAAGGGCTCCCTGGCATGGCATCGTGCCCTTTGCTGCCACCCTTCCCCCAGAGCCAAACATCTGGATCGAGCTATTGATGAGGTCAATGATGTCCTGATTCCCCACTTTTGCTATTCCGTTTTCCACCGTGACCCCCAATGCGCACGTGCCAAATTGCACCAGCTGGCGCTGCCCGCCTGCGCCGGTGGTCCATGTGCCGCCGCCCGCAATGTTTTTCTGGATGATCTGGCAGTCGGAGATGAGTGGTGAACCGCCGTTGGTCTGGCCGACGAAGCTCGAGTCTCCACAGTCATTGACGGATTTGAGGATAGAGCGATTTGGAGTCGTAGGAGCGGCGTTCACGCTGGCCAGCATGGTGGCGAGGAGTACTGCGCATTTTGCGGCAATGGAGAACTGCATTGTGAACTGGAAGTTGGTTAGTCGAGCATCTGGGCAAGAGGTTCACGTAGTGGTACTCACTATATGAGAATGGGGATGTTGTAACTTCTGCGCGACTCTTCTAGGTGAAGATGATTTGGAAAGTTGCGAAGTGATGAGGCTTTATAGGTTTTGTTGGGAGGCACAAATGAAGTCCGCCATTTTCGGAATACATCACGTCTTGAGAGGGCATCAGCAGGTGTCTGAGCACCACAAGGCCAATCCAGTGCGGGATAAGGTCACATTCAGATATGTTGAGAGATATCCTGAACACGGCCGATGCTGAGGCCAAATGAACAGAGAAGCCGCAGTAGCTTGTGAGGCTCTCTGACTTATCGAATGACATTGGTCATGCTTGCAGTGGATGAACCCCAAAGGAAGCAAGGAGAATAGCGTGTTTATCATCCGTCAAAGACTTGGCAAGGACGGCTTTGCACGCCGACTATGAGCTTATCCTTTAGGTTTGCCCTAGACTTTCCCGTGTTGAACAGCAGGCGCAAGCTATTTTGCCTAGAAGCTCGAGAGCTCAAACGTACACGGTCATAACCGCCTGATCATGGATCAGCAGACAACGTCGAATCGAACTTGTCGGAAGAGAAGCGCAAGCCTGTGATCCAAATCAGCCCGTAAACGTGCAGTGCTGGTGATATATGTCAATCGACGGAGCAGTGAGGCAAGTGACTACGCGTCGCCGATTGCATACATGTTGATAGCAGGGTTCGAGTTTTCTTCGTGAAGGCAGAACTAGCTAGTGCACACGAAGCAAGCTTGTAGTGCACCGTGACGTGTCTTCAATATGATCAATTCACAGAAGCAACGCAGAAGCAACACAGTCTCGGGGTGTCGGGTATTAATCAGTCGACCGTACTAGCACTCAGCACTTATGAGTGTAATGCGTGGGGTACTCTGCCACAGCAAGACCGAGTGAAAGATGGCAGGAGGCAAGGAAGATTGGAGCGGGGTTACGTGATCAAACTGATTAGATGTTATTGCTCCGAGTCCGACGCGCCAATTGTACGAGCGCAACTGGCAGTCTCCCATAGTCAGACTGGCGCGTGTAGATCAGGCAAGCGTTGGATCTACTCATATAGCCTGATACATGTTGAAGTCGTGTATATCTGCAATCGATGTCGATGTGATGTGTCCCAGACCGTATCAATGCCACCTCGAGACGCACCGCCTCTCCCATTCCGCTCTATCTGATCTCGCCCATTCACGTTCTAGGTGCTTCGCAGTGGTGTCTGTGTTTGCATTGGCCTTCCGCCCCGTGAATTCTATCAGACCTGTTAAACTCGAATCATAGACGCCTATCAGCCTCGAGCCATTTGGCCCACCGAACGAAATGGAGCCGTTCTGGCATTTGAAGTCGATCTCCAGCTGGCCCTCGCCCGTCTCCGATCCTCGCCACTGGAAGTCCCATGTGCGGTTGCTCGAGGAGGGGCGAACCTGAGGATAGTCATGCTCTGGTCTTTCAGGTCCCTTGGATTTCTTCGGGGTCGGTCTGTCGCTGTAGCTGTCGGAGAGATATGCATACATCTCAGCTTCATCTTCGCTATCGCCCGCGCTGCTCTCAACTTCCAGTGTTTCTCCAAGTTTCGCGAAACGGAAGACTCCGGTATGCACGACGAAATTAAAACGAAGCCCACATTCGCAGCCCCTGGCTCGCGGGTTCGAAGGTGATTATGAGCTGGCACTCATCCGTGCCGTGGCGTCCCCATCCCTCCTGAACATACGGGCAGTCCACAATCCACGTGCCGGATACATCCCACTCTCTGCTTGAGTCACCGCTCTCCCCCTTAGTGAGCTGTGCAAGGCGTGTCTTGTTATGCTCCGCTTTGGCTGCATCGGCAAGCGCCAGGGCGTGCTGGCTCTCGCTGCGTAGCTCGCTGATCTTGGCAAATACCTTCGCAGCGGTAGGCCCGACCACAGCCCATTCTTCCTCTTTATAAGCCTGCCGTTCGTCTGGAAAGCGCCAGGCGTTACTGTAGTCATTTAATAAAATACCCTATACCATACTGTGCAATGACTTTTAAAACGCCTGCTCAATCACGGTGTGCTATAGACCAGTGTGCTATAGGGCATTTTTTATCATGGGGTTATGGTAGGATCCCTGCGGGGGCGGCTGGGCGTTTGGGGGCGCGGCTATTATTATCCGCGCTTTGATGGGATGCCTGATGCGGCGTTCGGGCGTTGCCTGGCTTCCCTTTGGGCTCGCTGGGACCCGGACCCATCAAATGGCCGTCCAAAATAGGTTATGAATGTTTCTCTAGCGTTCTGGGCCGCATTTGGGTGCTCCCTGGCCAGGCACGGGTTGCCCTTTGCTTTTCCCGCTTCGGGGACATCCGGGCGTTGAATCCCGAAATGGCAGCTCCCCTCGGGCCATTTGGGTCTACCCCTTCCTCCTGCCCCCCGGTCCTCCCCCCCCCCATACTATCCCTGTCCCTATGTTGCTATTGTAGAATAGATTTGTCATGTATAAAATGCTCATAGAAAGTCAAACGGAGTGATTTGAAAAATAAGATATAAATGCCTATTATTTACTTGGGCTCATAGCGAAGGGGGGTCAAAATTCAAGTTCCTCGGAATCAGCTGAAATTTTGATACCTTAGAGCTACATCATTTCTAATTTTAACCTGTAAATTGTAGAGCGTAGAGAGTATGCGGAGGCGCGCAAATAACTGCACACCCGGCGCTGGGGTACAAGTTCTTCATATCACGTGATGCCACCACGCTCAACTCTGTTAAGTCCACGAACAATGATATTGTCAATGCGCGTCTCCAGCGTAGTGCAAGTACATCCAATTATAGTTATTGATAAGAAATGAAATATTATAAAGTTGATCAAGCGATTCCCAACAGCCGAGCAGAAGGCTTATGTATACGCTTCTTTGAGGCGGGGACGTCCAGAGGGTTAACATCATTTTCTTCAGGAGCAGCGCGTCTAAGAGCCGAGTCAGAAGGGATTAGAAAGTCAGATTTGTGAGTGTACGTACTTGCGCTTTTTCTGGGGAGCGCCGTTGGATTTCGGCGCTGGCAGACGTGAGTGCCTGATGGCCGCCTCGACGTCTAGGACAGCCCTGGTCCAGCTATCACTCATCGCGCCATCCAACATTTTCTTCCACCACACCAGCGCAACCATTACCAGCAAAATACCACTGGGCCCCGGTTTGCACAACCGCGTCCAGTCCAGCATGCTTCCATCAGTATCAGGCACGATATCACCCTGTACCTGACGGCCATCAGGTTGGATATCCGCCCACCACGCCCACCACGAAACACCAAAAGCAGCTCCATCGCCAGTTCCATGGCCCTCCCATTGCGGGCCTGACATTGGGCGCTTCTGGCCAAACCAGGTCTTGATGCATTCAGGGCGGTGCGTTGAGGAAGGTAGCCGGAACTCCTTGGCGGTGAACTGCGCCTCACGCTCGCATTGCACAAAGGTAGCCACCGCTTGCGCCCATTCAGGGCCCCATTGGTCGGCAACGGCCAACACTCCTGATAGCGCAGCAGCTGCTGGTGCAGGAATGTTCTCAATATCGGCGTCTGAGAGGATGGCAGCAATGTTTGGGGCTGGCGTAGAGGTTACGGCCGGGGGACCCGACATTTGCGCTCCTGATGGGGTAGGTGGCAGGGGTATAGATGGTGCCTGCGCTACTGATGGGGTAGATGGTGTGGGCATAGATGGTGTCCGCTCAGCCAGCGTGGGAGTACTAGAGGACGGGCGTGAGGGCGCTGGCAGCGGCATTCTTGGGGAAGGGGCAGAGCTAAGTGCGGGTTGCGCCGGTGGGATTATGGGCGTCGGAGGTGATGTCAAGCTGGGCGCAGGGGCGGGAGATGTTGGCCCTGAGGGCGGCGTCAAGCCAGAGGCTTGAGGTGGTGGCGTTGTCGCAGGGGTAATCATTTGAGGTGGAGGTGGAATTGCCGGCGTGGTAGGATTAGATGGTAACGCAGCGGGAGTGGGTGCGAATGGATTATGAACTGCAGACTCCTCGCTATGCTCCTCACTTTCATCCTCCTCTGGCTCCTCCGACGTACGTAGAATCCGTGTCTCCCGGTCGGCCTTGGCTATTGATGAAGTCAGTGCCGTGTAGCCACGTACAGTCGGCGAGTGTACTTACTGAAGACATGTTGCCCAAAGTTTACGAAGGATTCTTGCAGTGCGTCAAAGCCATCTGGGTCGAACTCAGCGTAGTTTTTTGGATCGAGCCCAGCTGTCTTGCCGGAGAACACGCTGTAAATAAGTTAGACATTTGAGAATTTGCGATAACATCGTAAACTCACCTTCGCATCTCAATGGCGCCATTTTCTACGGGAAGGACAACCAGCATTGTTACGGCGCCCCCAAACTTCTTTGCTGTGAGGTCACACAGCGGCTGCATGAATAAGGCCGCATTCGCTAAAGCCCTAATCCATCACGATCAGCCAACTTTTTCCCTCCTCTTCCACCAGCGGAACTTACTTGTGATAACTTGGGGCGTCCTCTGGCACGACATCTAAAGCTTTCATGTTCTCCTCATACTCCTTTACGTTGTTTTCATGTTCCTTCTCGCGCTGTTTGAACAGCCAGTCTTTGAACTCCTGGGGCTCTCTCTGGTAGGCGTCGATCGCCAGCTTGTTCGCGAGGTCCAGCTGCTTCATTCGCTTCTCCCCGGGCGCGAGCTCCCTCGTCTGTTCATGTTCCCAAGCCACGTCGAAGGCGGCCTTGCAGCGCAAGGGATAGTAAGTCCGCGAATAGAACTGGGTCATGCGCGTACGGCGAGGGGGCTTGGGTAGAGTGCCAGCGATCTTGGCGAGCGTGGTCTTGATCTCCATATCGGTCTTCTTTGCTTGCTCTTTGGATGGTTTATTGTGGTACGCGCTCCACCACGCTACAACGCTCTGGACACAATAAAGTAAGCACGTGCACAATTCTTCGGTGGCAACACTTACCTTCCGTAACTCCCTGTAATACTCTTGTCGTTTGGCCGTCTCTTCCTCAGAGAGGCCGGTTGTATCTTTGATGTTTTCCCACTGCTCATGGCTGAGCTCTACCCACTCCTTATCGTCTTTCTTGAAGTCGAAGTGCCAACCGAAGCAAGCGATGAATTTCTTGGTGAAGTTGGTGTAAAAGACCCCGGCAGCTAGCTGGCCCTTCTTTTTAGCATCCTGCCACTCGTCAGAGGCGACAGCGAAAAAGCGGAGCTTGGCCCCGATGACCCAGGAAGGACGTCCCAGTGTCTTCGACATGGTAGAAACGGTGAGGGGGAAACAGGGAAGAAAAAGAATTTAGTAAATGAGCTATGGTAAGTTACCGTGGAAATGCCTCCGTGGAATGATCCAGTAAATGGCCGTGGCGCCCCCTCAATTTCCCCATAAACCAGCACGTGTACCCAATCGCCCTCACGCTCTACGACCTCCCCTCCGCCCATAATGGCTACAGCTATCATCCCTCCTGTTGAAACTACCGTTGACCCGGACCTAGAGCCCACCGTCGTTGCTGAATCCGAGCAGCCCCACTCCGCCATTAGGGAAGCTCGTGTTTACGTTGTTATCCGCGGCCGCAAACCTGGCATGTATGAGACCAAGTACGTCGCCTGCGCCCGTTACCAGTGGAACCCTTCTCATGTAGACCAGTGAGGAGTACCAGCACCAGATGTTTGGTGTTCCCAACGCTATTGGCAAAAGCTTCGCCACCCGTACCTCGGCTGAAGCCTTTCTCAACCACCACATCAACGCCGGCAATGTTGAAGAGATCCATGACGCACCTAGCATGATTTTTACTCCGCCGCTGCCTTCCAATAGTCCTCCTATTGCTATTGCGCAGGACCGCCAGACTTTGCCCATCATCCCTGACATGCAATGCATCCAAGGCGCGCAGGCCTTCCTTGTTCTGCGCGGCTATGCGCCGGGTGTCTATCGCACGTGGTATGCATCCTGCCGCATATAAGTCTACCATCTCAGAGTGATTAATCACCACGTACTCAGGGATGATTGTTACAATATGATAAAAGATCAGGAATACCCCTACTATTTAGCATATGACAGCTGGGAGGCTGCTCTCAACGCCTACCGCGGCGCTATGGCAGGGGGGCTTATTAAATGTCTCTAATCAATGTATCTTTTATATACCTAAGGCAATATGAGCCCAAGACCCATGATAAAACCCTCGCGAGAATATAACAACATGCGCAAACATAGCCTGTATTTATTACTGAACCGCCCCAAATTTGACTGACTACCTACTTTATCTACCCCCCCCAACATGCCCCCACAGCCCGCCCGCGCTGACTCCAGTGTCACAGATCCCCACACCCGCGCTCTACTCGCCACCCTCAGGCGCGTTGCGGCCGAAGCGGGCGGTGCTAGTCATCGCGATCCGAATCGGATAAGCGCGATCACTACTCCCACGCCATCCCAATCCACGACCCTGCAACGTGTGATCCCCACCGATGACCGCGGTGAAGGCCCACCACTCCCTACTCCTTCGCCTTCACTCTCGCGTACTGCCCAGCCATCTTCGTCATCTAGGCCAACCGATGTAACCTTGCGCCCTACCCAGCCGCTGGCGTCGTCGTCGTCCCAGCCCATCCGTACCTTTGTCATCTCGGATGACTCCGCCGATGACTCGGAGTGGCAGGAACATCTCAAAGCCAAGAAGGAGGCCCGGCGCAAGGCCAAGAGGGATGCCAAGGACGCCCGGCGCAAGGACAAGAAGGCTGGCAAGCAGCGCGAAATCTCCTTCACAGATAGTGAGTTTGAAGAGTTAGTTGCTACGGTGAAACTGGATGGGAACGATGGTGAGTTCATACCTGTGCTCTCTGATGCGTCCACTCATTGTGACGCAGCCGTCATCCATCCCCGCCCCCTCACTCCTCCCAACTCCAAGCATCCCTCCGCGACTCCCACGACCTACCAGGTCGCTTCTCCCACACGTGTTGGGGCAACTCAGGACTGGCACCTAGCCGGGCACCTCACGCAGGGGGTACCCGCCGCTCACGTCCATCGCACCCATGGTGTTGAGTCGCCCAAGAAGACTCCACCGTCGAAGTCGAAGACGGCGAAAGCGTACGTCGTCTATCAGGGCCGCACGACTGGGGTGTTTGAGCATTGGTGAGTCTTCGTTCTCTGCACGCTGCGCTATTCTTACCAGTTTGCAGGACTCCTGTCGAAGCAGCGACCACCGGCATCTCAGGCCCCGTGTTCGAGGGCTTCCCGAGCCTCTTGTGCGCCCAACGTGCGTGGTTCATCGCCGAGCAAATGAACGTCGTGCGTACTCTCAGACCTAACGTCGAGTATGGGCCTTGCCCCGCATTCTACGGGCCCATCGCCGTAACCCTCCTGAATTTTCCGGAGGACTATTTCGGCCAGCGCTTTTATGTCGTATCGAAAGGCCTATGCCCCGGCGTATACCCATTCTGGTGAGCTCACGTTTTCCGCTCTGATGACCACCACTCACTCACAATAACATCAGGGGTCTTGCGGCGTCACAAGTCCTCCATGTCCGCAACGCCATATACAAGGATTACACCTCGCGGGCGCAAGCGTTGGAGATGTGGCAGCGCGCCATCAGTGAAGGCTCTGTTCACACGTTGTAGTCGCCGGGAACCTCGTATATGCTTTAACATGTTGTACTATGCTATCCTCTCGTTCTGCCATGCTCTCTATTTACGTTGTGTACTTGCTTTATGTATTTACCTGGCTCCGCGTCTGCTGTTGTACTTCCCGCCAATATATCTATATTCATCCGCCATCAGTCTGACACTGAGTCACAGTATGAGCATTTAAGCCCAACTTGAGCGTCGCGCATGACATGTGCTTACCTGAAGCTCCCTCGGGTACATCGGCCACTTGAACATATATCCTCAATCACAACGCTCGTCAGTGTGGTTTAACAGCGTATGGTATGCGCGTATCATCCATGACTCGAACACTATATGCGCCAGTCACAAGAAATGTGATCGGGCCGATGTGGAATGATGCTGAGCCAACCAATGTGCAACATACCTCTGATCTTATCTCAGTGCGGTTTTGCCTTTGCCCCGATCGCAGTTGAACAGGCCTATTGCGACGAGACAAGTCTAAGACACAATTAAGCACCTACTGAACATGATAGAGCAGTTTAAAACACGTCCCGCGGCAACATGACAATCTTCATGGCGAAGTGTCGTGTTTGTGCGCGAGTCAATCGTAAAACCTGGTACACACTTCGGCCGTCCCACGCATTTTGGATGACACTCATTCCACAACACCGCCGGTTGCTCCAAATATTTTAGGATGCTTTATGATATACATTTATAAGCATATGTAGGTGCTCTGAAATAAAATTCTGCCCAATATCACTTACCTGTTTGCATTTTCAATCAAAATGCAGTCTGTGCGTGTTGGGTGGCTCTGGGTTGCCTCCCGTCCATTTCGGGGTCAACAGAAGGACTCAAACTTAATTTAGTACATAAATTGAATGATTCTAGTGCTCAGAGGAAGGCTGAACTGTCGTGGTCGCGATGGGTGGGGCGTCCTAAATGCTGTAGCACTGCACATCAAAAATGGGTCCTACACAGTCACTCAAGCCACCTACTGGTGTCCCAAAGCGCCAGTCATCTATATAATGATATCCATGTATGTTCTATGATTGACTGTGTGTCTGTTCGAGGGTGAATGTGAGCGAAAATGCGATTCGAGGGGATGTGGCTGAACCTCAACCTGCTGTCCTTGCCATATAGGGAATGCGGCGAAGCTTGCCGAACTGCTCTCCGAGCTATCCCGTGCCTGCTGTGCACCAAACACTGCCAAACATGGTCCGTGCGCGCGTCGTTTCCTCATAAGCCTCTCACGGACATGGCGCCTGGTTTTTACATTCCTTCTGTGTTTCACGGCCTTATCCTGCCTCGTCCTGTATTTCCCCCCCTCCTCTCCTCGCCTTAAGCGGCCCATGCAATCTCCGATGCCATGGTACGTGTTGTCTATTTACTTATTCTTTTTTTCTTCTTTTCTTTTTGCCCTTTGTTATTGCTAACAGGAGTTGGTCCCATCTGTCATGGCCGCCCATCCAAAAAACCCCTGATACGTCGAAGAGGGGCCCCTCCAATAAACTGAGAGGGGCACGCGGGCACACGTACTTTTGTACTCCCGCACTTCAGACCGCGGGGCTGGTGGTGTTTGTGCTTAGCCTACGACACGGGAGACTCCGCCAACACATTTCTATTCCTTTTTCCTGCTTGCGCTGCGTCGCTTTTAAACCTTGTCGTGTCTTGCTTACGGCTATATGCTAACTATCTATGCCCTCAGTGTCATGTCTCCCTCAGAGATAGGTTCTTTGGTGGCTCAGAGACGCGCGGAGGAGGAGCTCCTCATCGAGGAGAGTAACATGGTCTTGCAGCGATGGCTCGTCTGGTTCATGATGAGGATGTCGGGCTCCGCGCGCTAGGTGAGTGTTACATTGTGTGTTCTTCATTCAGAATGCTCAATCCCTCGGCAGATTGCTATTGGTCCTTTCGACGTTTCCCATCCCTTTGGGTTGCGGGTGCGCTAATGGAGCGTGTCCACCCACCGTCATGGCCCGCGTTTTTTTTTGGCCCTTCACGCCTGCCAACCGCTGGTTGTTCCCATTCGCCACCGCATTGCGCGTGGACGTCGTCGTAATGCGTGTCCGCCATCCGAACCTGCCTGCGCGTCGTTGTAATGCGCGCTCGCCATCCCAACCTGACCCCTCGTCGAGGTCATGCGCGTTCGGCCTCTCATTCTGCCTGGATGCCGTCGTAATGCAAGTTCGCTCTACCATCCGCCTGGACGCCGTCGTAATGCATGGTCACCACACATTTCGCCTGCACGCCGTCGTAATGTTCGGACTTTATTGGTCTATGAGAGCCCATGGGTCCCTATTCCAAGGCGACTACGAGCGGCGAGGGAATGATAGTTATTTTTGTTATTATTCACGTCTACGTGTAGATTACTTTTCCATATAATGAAATTGCTTTCCGTTGTATCCTTGTCGCAGCCCTGTGTCCCGTTGTGTATTCTGCTGCTTAATGCATTCTTACTTCTACATTTTTTTGCTTGGGTCATCGTAACCCTAACCTTAGGGATTCCGCTAAATTGATTTTTACTTAGCGTCAACAAAGTCACGTGGCCACCCTTAGGCGGTTTCATTTTCCTTTTACTCCATGAGCAGGAAGCGCAAAGCCGGCAACGACAATGGCCCGACCATGTACAAGCACGAACCCCGCGCCAAAGCAAGAGCGCACAATCTCACGGTCTCTACGGCTAGCAATGGCCAACAGCGTGTCTCTGTCTCTACGTCCACTGTTATATTGCAAGCTCCTCCGCCCTCGCCTATTTGCGACCCTCCCTCTATAGACTTCGATGATTCACGGAACGATTTTTGGAGTGAGAATGGCGCCATCCCTTTCAATCCGGACAATATGGAGACAATGGGCATTAAGCTGCCCCCGGCCAAACGATATCAGAACTCGGTGAGTGCTATTTTGTCATGTTCATTCATATTCGACTAACGTTGCCCTTAGGACGCACCATTGGTATCATGGCTGGGTTTTCGCAATATTCAGCTGGACGAGCGTATGAGATACGAAGGGCGGGGCAACAAGATGTTCGATAGTACCTGCCCGGACTGCCTCATCAAGAACCTGGGCCGGAACGAAGGGACCTATCGCTGCGAGGATTGTTATGGGCGAGAGATGTTGTGCGCAGGTTGCTGTGCGAATCGCCATCGAACGTTACCTTTCCATCGCGTTAAGGTGTGTGCCGATTGTACTCATCTTGAAGCAGATGCTGATATTCTTCAGGTGTGGAAGGAAGGCTATTTTCGACCAGTCGCGCTCCGCGACCTCGGGGTCATCGTCCAACTTGGTGAAAACCACGCACCTGGCACTCTGTGTTTATTCGGACTGGATCTCAATAAAGACTTCATTGTCTTGCATACAAATGGCATTCATTCTGTTAGAGCGCGCTCGTGCAGCTGCACGCCCCCCGGCATCCCTCCCCTTGACCTCTACCAACAACTACTACGTGCTGGACTCTATCCGGCGACACCGTTCGATCCAAAAACTTGCGGGACATTTGAGCTCATGCGCCTCTTTCACATGCTGAGCCTACAAGGGAGAGTGTCTGCGTACCATTTCTACAATTCTCTCCGTTACAATACGGATAACACGGGCACTGTCAAGTTACCGGTAAGCCTCTACTTGTCTCAATCACCTGGCCGTCGACTTACTTTTTTTTTTGGTGTACAGGACCGTTACCGTGCTTTCACGTTGCTGGCACGGAAGTGGCGTCATGAGGCGATGGTCAAGAGGGGTGGTCGTGCATACGACCCCAGACCGGATCGCGTCGAGGCTACTGCACCAGGGGAGCTCGCAGTGTTGTGTAGAGCATGCCCTGTCCCGGGGATGAATTTGCCAGATGATTGGCAAGATACACCTCCCGAACGCGCGTAAGTGGTCTTCTCATTTCAATTGAAAGGGAATTATGCTGACTTGACCCCCGCAGATTTATATATTGGCTCTCTCTGGCGAAGGACGCATGCTTCAGGTTCAAAAACCGCCTTCGTTCTAGCGACGCGAAGGACCCGACACTGGGTCCTGGGTGGGCTTATTTCGTTGATCATGGGCCATATCTGGAGCACTGTAAAAGTTACGCCACCGAAGAAGAGGTATATTCTATTTTGCCACGCACATTTGTGATACTTACCTTTTTGTGACGTTCAGATTAGTACTTGCGCTGGGTTTGCTGCCATACATTTGGCCAACCTGAAGGGAATAAAAGGTCATAGGACATCTGGTGTGGGCGGAGTCTGCTGCTCCAGGCAGCAATGCTGGCGCCCCAACGGCCTCGGAGACTTGCAGAAGGGCGAGAGGCGAGTAAAAACTGTATGCACCCGGCGCACCACGGCTAATTGTTTGTGCACTTAGATACTGCAACATGGACTATATATTCTGGTCCAGTCTCCTTGCATCGGGATCTGTTACCTCTGGAACGCCCGACATCATCTACGACGGCAACATAGGCACCCCCAATCCTGATATCGCTACTAATGTTGTCGGGACCCTCAACACGGCATTCTTCATCGGGTATCTGCTCACCATCCTCACCAGCTACGATATCGTCTGTCAATGGCTGAAGGGCCTCTTTACGCGTACCTCGCGCCTGCCCTCTCATCTTCAGCTTCCCATCGGCCGCGAGCAAGTGATTGGCAAAATCCCGAAGTTTCATTTTGACGCCCACGGCAAAAAGGACCACGCGCAATACTCCTTCAACTTCACAAGAGGCGCAGGTCAAAATGAGGGAGAGGGCGTGGAACGGAATTGGTCTTATGGGAAGGCCGGCGCGGGACAGACCGTCGAGATGGGACCTGGTGGTCGACACGACGTCCTCGATGACTTCTTCGGTTACTGCAACTATCGGAAGATGACGGCTATCGGTGAGTTCAACGCATTTGTGTTTACAAATATGTATTCATTCAATTAACAGGCACTTCACTACTGAAGAAACTCCTGAAGGCTATTCCAGAGGCCGTATCTCATCGTCGCGCATTCGAGGAACTGGATGCGCACTTGAAGGAGGACAAGCCGGATCAGGTCGCCAAATGGGAAGCGGAGTACGCTGCATGGGACAAGAAGCCGACCGGCAGTCCCTGTATTTTCGATGCAAATGACTCAGGTGTGACGGCCGTCTATCTCAGGTGTATTGTAACTCACACCCATAACAGCTAGCTCCATGGCCGCTGTCAAGCTTCAGCTCGCCAACGAGGAAGCGGCTAAATCTGGGCTTACAACGGCACCCCATACTCAAGCCTCGTTCATTCTAATGGCCTTAGATATCGAGGAGCTACAGTGAGTACTTCTCTGGCAGATGTCAGGTGAAGAAACTAACAAGGGCATTGTAGGAGAAAATTGACTTACGAGGTTAAGGAGACCAAGAGCCCCACCGTCTTACAACAGGCCGGCTTTCAAGATCGACGCGTCGCATTGCGCAAACGAGTGAATATATTTCGCAAGCTGCAAACTGAGTACATGCCGGGCCTCAGGCATGTACTTCGTGATCCCAGTGTCCTCAATGATGTCCAGGACATCCATGCCGAGCGCATTCGCCTATACCTCCCCTCAGAGCTCTCCGGCGGAAGCCATCGCGACCGGGCTTGTACCAATGGCCTACCGGCAGTCGAGGAGCGCCTTCGTGAAGCCGCCGCTCGCGACTCGCTGAATCAACTCCGGCGGATTTTACGCACGCGCACATATCTCAATAAGTGGCGCGTGCAGAATGTAAACGGCCAACGCATGAGCACTCGCGCTCGGTCCCTTCAGCATCGTGTAGATATCAAGGTTCACGAGGCCAAATCTCGTTACCGCCACGCACGCAAAGCGTTACTGGCTCTGCGTGGTCCGGGTCTGTGGGAGAAGAGCTTAAAGGAACTGCGGGATGATGATGTGCGCGCATTGAATGAGCGCACGCTCACGGACTACGAGAAGGCCCAACGCGAGCACAGGATCAAAACAGGGAAACCGTGGGACGAAGACGCATATGAAGGAATGGTGGTCAAGGGAACGTCGGGGGAGAGCCGTCGTAAGTTATCGTGGATATGGATGTCTATATCCGAGGACGAAAACTCACCGGACATGATCGACGGTACATGTTCCCCCACATTCTAGGCTCATATAACTAACAATTCTATTCAGCCCTTCGTGTAGAGTGGGCTAAGTGCAAAGCCCGTCAGGCCCGATGGCACGAGGAGCTACTAATACTTCAAGAGGAAATGCGACGTGTGATCGCGTTCGGCATATCGAAGGAGCGCTGGTGGCGCGAGCAGGTTTCCCAGCGGACTGACGTGGACGCCACACTCGCAGAAGGCCTCACCGCGTATGCTCTCGAGCATGCGGACACGGAGCGCGCATTCGTTGAGATGCTGCAGGAAAAATGGGCTTCCGCTCGATCGCGAGTGGAAGCCGTGCTCGCTGATCTGGCCAAACCCGGCTTCCCCGAGACAGTCCTGGAAAACGCTGTTGCTATCGACGTCGACATCGACGACGACGACGATTTGCATGAGGAGGGGGCTCGCATGCTGATGGAAGACCCCAGTGTGCAGGACGCGTACGCGGATAATGAGGATAACCAGGAAATGGAGGAAGTGGAGAGAATTGCCTGATACAGTAGCCCATTCGCCAATTATAGTAGTACCCTAATACAATCAATTAGCACAATTTCACCCCGCACCTGGATACTGTGCCTGGCACGGTAATAACGTACACGAGAATCCTAAGAATCCTAGAGCAGGCGCCGCACGGGAAAGCAGGTAGCACTGGCACGGGTCAGGCCGAAGTGATTATTAAATGAGACGGTGACTTATAGTGCTATAACACATAAGAAATTTGGCACACATTTTAAAACACACTGTGTTATGTGCTATAGGGTATTTTAAAAAATAGGCACATCCAAGGTTGAAAGCGCCGCTCCATAGAATCACAGACCAGTCCCAGTTCTTGGGCGACAGATTCGACGGTATATTTCGATAGCCCAAAGCCAGAATACTGAACCTGCAAACCAACGGCATTGGGGGTGGGTTCCGCTCCCAAGAACTTCTCCCTAAGGAAACGCTCTACGTCCTCCTCGGCCTGGGACTGGTCGGAGGTAAGACCTTTCCACATCTGCTCGTAGGCCTCCGCGTTCTTGACCCGGAAGTCCGCATCAAGTCTCGCCTCCAGCACACACAACTCCTCCACCATACCGTCGTTCTGCGCAGGCCGGAGCCGCGCCTGCAGCGCTGCTAGCGAACCTGTTTGGCTGAGCCCCCTGAATGCGCACTGAGCCTTCCACCATGCTAGTGATTGCGTAGCCGGCACGGGCTGGCGTTTGGCAACTTTGCCAGCCTTGGTGAGGAGGGGCGTTAGGAGTGGAAGACTGCGTGCGATGTTGTCGTCAAAGGGGATGGAGTCTTTGAGCAGGCCCCTGCAGCGGTAGCTGAACGTTCCATAGCCAGTCTCGTGCTCGACGGCAGGCGCGAGGATGCGTCTCGGAGGGGAAGGCAGAGTAGATCATTGAGCTTTGTTGGCCACTTTCGGTTTCTTGGGAGCATTTATGTTGCCGTCTTCTGGAGCTGCTGCCATCGGGAAAGCATTCAGACTTTGATCTTCGGTTGATCATTGCACGATAATTCATGTAATTCGTATATTTGAATATCATCCTGACACTAATATGATATAAGTTAGTTCAAAGTGAATACG